>JABEVN020000148.1:30000-80508 GCA_013146195.2 Codonopsis lanceolata | reverse complement strand
AAATATTCTTTAGAACAAAATTGATTGTCTATCTCGAGCACATCAAAGGACTTGACCTAGAGAAAATTGCCTTGTAAAAGACAATTGACTCTGGAGCGACTCAGATGCATTCGAAGAAATCCTCTTAAGCCAAAAATCGGCAATGATAAAGCGGCATAGGATATTCGAGATGTGCCTCTTCCGACAATCTCTTCACCATAGAAAGGTGAATCCTCGAGATCGCTAATGATATATCTTTGTCTAAACAAACATTCGGAAATATAGGAAACAAGGCCTTGGTTATTCAAGTGTTCCTTACGCTTACCCCTAAAGTTCGTAAAGGTAAAGCCAAAATGATCGACTCAAATGAGAAACTTGAAAAGGTAACGGTAGAGAAAGTGAAGTCCGCCGGCAACAACTATGCTAAGGCAAAGTCCGGCCGACGGTAGACCTACTAAACCTCTACCGTAACTATCAAGTTTGTCTATGAAAAGCAAGACTCCTTGTCGGTTGAAGGTAAACTTAAAGGTATTCTTACCAAATCCTCCTCAAAGGTAATCACGAGAAAAGCTAAAGCTAAGTCCGATGGTAACCTACCTAGGAAGATTCGAAAGAAACCAATTAAGTCTACCATTAACAAGCAAGTCGAACCAAAATGGATGTCAAGAAAAGGAATGATCACAAGCACTCTTCGCTTAAAGACACTAACAGCTCACACTGTGGAATTTCCATTTATGTCATTCTTGCAATTGCCTAGGCCATCCGACCTCGTAATGCCCGCTAAGGTTCACTCCAAGATCCGAGAGACCTAGTTCTCTCAAGGTCAAGGTGTATGGATTCCAAAAGGTTGCTAATCCTTAGACCGAAAGAAAATAAAGGGTACCTTTTTTTAATTATTTTTCAGAATGCTTCATGGCTATTGAATCGAAAACAAAGACATTCGGTACTGACAAGGGTCGCCAAGACACATGACTGGGAACAAGTCTTCTTACGTATATAGTCAAGCAAAAGGACCCATCGTTATTTTCTGAGACAATGCAAGAGGAAAAACAATTGGATATGGCTCAATCACTGTAGGAAGTCTCTCCATCAACAAGGTTTCTCTAGTGAGTGGTTTAAAGCACAATCTTCTCGAGCATATCTCAATTTTGCAACAAAGGACGCTATGCCAATTCAACTCCAACCTGCCTCATCAAAGACAGTGAATCCTCGCTCTACAATCGACCGGCAATAGACAAGGAAACGCCTATGTCGTGGACTTAAATCTTCTAGGGAGATTCTCAAATGCGTGCCTAGTAGCTAACAACGTCGTGACAACAACCGGCTATGGCACAAGCGCCTCACCACCTCAACTTCAAGCACCTCTCCAAGCTCTCTAAAACGGGCTTGTCAAAGGTCTACCTACTGGTTCCGCCGACCATGACAAGTTGTAAAGCTTGCCAACTAGGAAAACTTTCCAAGTCTTCCTTCAAAAGAAAGTATGTATTATCAACAAACGCACCTCTTCAACTTCTCGCATATGGATCTCTTTGGACCAATCACAACAACCAAGATCTCGAGACAAGTATACACTTGTAGTAGTCGATTGACTACTCTAGATTCACTTGGATTGAAACTATGACATCTAAAGATGAAACGTATGATCTTGTCAATGCTTCTTTTTAGAAGACTTCAAACTCAAAAGCTTGAAGACCTTAGCGACATAAGATCGACAATGGCACCGAATTCAAGAACAATGGTGTAGAAAAGTACCGCGATGACCACGGATCGGCCACAACTTCTCGCCGCCGGCATTCTCAACAAAACGGTGTAGCCGAATCCGAAGAAGAACACCGATTGAAGCAAAGAAGAACAATGCCGCGTAAGCTAAACTTCCGAAGTATTTCTCGCGTAGCCGCCAACACCGCATGCTTTACCCGTAACGTATCCTCGTAAACAAGCTTCATTATAAAACTCCATATGAAATATGGAGAGGAAGATCCCCCAACATAGGATTTCTTAAAATCTTCGGTTGTAAATGTTTTATTCTTTATAATGGAAAAGAATATAGAGGAAAATTTGATGCAAAATCGCATCGAAGGAATTTTTATGGGGTATTCCAAACATTCAAAAGCATTTCGCATTTTCAAGAAAACTAATTTAAAAATCTTAGAATCAGGCATGTTTCTTTTGATGAATATGACTTGTTAGAGCCTAGAAAGGCTCCGAACGTTGCTAATGATTCTCGATAGTGATGAGACAGTACTAATACAAAGATCTACTTCCACTTCATCGAAAACGGCAACCGCAGACCCTCAAGTACCGCTAACCCTTTACCTAGATGAGAACTCGGCACTCAATAACAACACTTCTGCTGACCCCGATCCCATCTCTTCTATATTACCCCAAGCACCTTTACGATCACTCATCCTTCTTGTTCACCGTAAAATGAAAGTTTTGAAGATCCCATGTCTTCTCGAACTGCATTTTGGTGAATCACCTCTCAACCTACTCCGAATTCTCCGACGGAAGAATCCACCGTAAGTGATCTTCCTCCAACCGTCATTGAAGCAAGAGATCATCCCATTTCTCAAATCATTGGTGATCTTAACATAGGAGTTCGTGACGAGAAATAAAGTTCGAGAAGAAACCATGTTTGCTTATGCATTTGTATCTCGAACTCGAGCCAAAGAAGATTGATGAAGCTATCGAAGATCATAACCGGATTGAAGCTATGCAAGAAGAACTCGAACCAGCTTTGAAAGATGCAAGGTGTGGAGCTTAGTTCAAAGACCGATCGATCATCCAACTCATCGGCACTAAATGGGTCTTCTAAACAAAAGAGATGAAGATGGAAATGTCACCGTAAACAAAGCTAGACCTGGTTGCAATGGCTACCGACAGAAGAAGGAATTGACTTTGATGAAACTTTTCTCCCTGCTAGACTAGAGGCAATCGACTCTTTCTAGCCTATGCATCGCTCATGGACTTCAAAGTGTATCGATGGATGTAAAGAGTGCATTTTCGAATGGTGATCTTCAAGAAACTCAGATACGTGAACGCCTCCGTGATTTGTCATCTCGCATAAACCGATCACGCTCTACCGACTCAAGAAAGCTCTCTATTGCCTCGAAGCAAGCTCCCAGAGCTTGGTATGAAACTCTATCCAAGTTCTTAATTGAACAAGGATTCGTGAGAGGAAGGATAGAAACTACCTTATTCATCCTCAAGCACAAAGGCCATTCTCTTCTCGGTACAAATCTATGTGGACGACATCATCTTTGGATCAACTAACCAAAGCCTCGTGTAAAAGATTCGAGAAGTCGATGCAAAGCAAGTTCGAGATGAGCATGATGGGTGAACTTACCTAATTTCTAGGATCGCAGATACAATGTACTTCCGACGGAATCTTCATCACCAAACCAAATATGCAAAGGAACTAATCAAGAAGTTCGGCCTTGATTCACCTAAAGGATTCGAAACTCCAATGTCTACCGACCGCCATCTTGACAAAGATGAGAAGGGAAAGCAAGAGAACATGACCAAGTACCGAGGAATCATAGGTTCACTTCTTTACCTTACTACTAGTAGACCCGACATTATGTTTGTTGTTTGTGTTTGTGCTAGATTTCAGTGCAGATCCAAAGGAGTCACATTTGCTTGCTGCCAAACGTATCATCGATATGTCTCAAAACAACAAATCTAGGCATCCGTATTCCAAAACAACAATTTCAATCTAGTTGGATACTGTGATGCGATTATGCAGCCTTGCAAAGTGAGCGTAAGAAGCACCAATGGGACTTGTCAATTCCTTAGAAATAGACTTGTCTCATGGTCTTGCAAGAAACAAGGATCGAGCAAACTCAACCACGTAGTTTAATACATTGTTGCAAAGCATTTGTTGCTCTCAACTCCTATGGATGAAGCAACAACTAGTGGACTACAACATCAAGATCGCAACCGCCCAATCATGTGTGACAACACATCGGCAATTTCGCCTCCAAAATCCAATGATGCACTCCAAGACTAAGCACATTGATATCCGTTATCACTTCCTCAAAGATCATGTGGAAAAAGGTAACATCGCTTTGGAATATGTTCCAACCGAACATCAATTATCGACATACTCACAAAACCACTAGATGCCACCGGTGTTTGCTTATTTAAGGAGAAATCTTGGTATGATTGATCCTACCGCTTAATTTCAAAGTTATTTGTTAATGTCTCTTTCATACCTAGACTTAGTTTTAGACTAATCGGAAGACGTAAGTTCTCCTTACCTGGGAAGACTTAAAGGTTAGTATTTTTACTTAGTCTATTTTTGCTAAAAGAGGTTTCTAAAGCAATAAAGGGGTCAAGGATAAAATTTGGTACTTTAGAAAATATCTTAAGTTCCCGCTTTCTCAAATTTTTCGCCTTTAAATAGACCTTGAACCGCCTTTTGCCAAACTTTACGAAACCCCTTTGACAAAAAATATTTTCTCTCTATTCATACTCTCTCTCTCTCGTAAGTGCTTTACGCAAATCCAAATTCTTCTTGTTTCTTCTTCTCATCGACAAGAATGGTATGTTTTTCTACATTCTCTACTTGAAACTTATTGTTTTCTGCTTTGCATTTCATTTCATAACCTAAAATTATGTTGAAATTCAAACGGTCACTTTCGAAGTTTCGCATAGCTTCGCCATTGTTGTTCTTAAAAACCTAGAAAACTAACAATGCTTATGTATATTCATCGCTTATCCTTATGAAAACTTCGTTATACATTTCTTTGGTTTGGACTCTCTAAACATTCTAGGTTTCAAGTTTTCTTCAAAAATTCCAAATATTTTCGAAAACCTTGAAATTTCGCTTGTTTAAACTCTTGAGGTGAAAAGCCCCTAATTTTTATTTGTATTTCTTTCAGCAAGAACTTCAAAATCGAAGCCGAACCTAGAGACCGCCATTCCTCCTAGTAAGGATGTCAACCTTAGGGATATCCTAATTACTTTCCCGCCTCTCATGACATTATAGTCGCCAGACCCGGCACATTCCAGAATGTGCATTGACCTTTCAACCAATCAAGACAATAGCCGCCGGCGTCAAAGCATGTGAGGACATGAACGCCTCTGGTATTCTACCCCTCTTCTGCCTCAATGATAAAAACTACAAAGATCTTTACGCGTAAGAATTCTATCGAGAATGGAGCTCATGAACAAGACCGCTCTACGAGGGTGGATTCGAGGCCGCCCCATCTCCATTACCGCTAAATCAATTTCCACCATCATCGGCGTGCATTATGGTGGACCTTTCAAATCCATTGTACATGCCTGGAAGCAATGAGGGAGTAGATACCTATAGAGAACCGCAAGGGAAAATGCTTCAAATCTCTTCCCTGTGGATGTATACGCTCAAGCCACCTCATTGACAAGGGGCTTCTATTCAAGAGTGGAGCACATGATATGTTTACGCCCAACAAATTAACTTGACCAAGTGATGTATTTCTTCAACTCCGTCTCAACTGGGGGGGCCATCATCTTCAATGAATTAAAACAATGGGTGGAGAAAGCCAAGAACAACCCCACATGCAAGCGCCCTTCGTTAGATCGATCAATACCCTTCTGGGATGATGCTAATGTCAACTCTTCCTTAAAGGAAGATGAACTGATTGCAAGTGGCCAAGGAGAAGCAGCCTAACCGCTTCTTCAAAGAAATACTCGAGAATATGATAACAAGCGAAGATCGCAAAGGGTCTACCACCCATCTCCATAGACAAAGTGGCCAAGCTCTGCACCTATCTTGGTTACACGCTTCAACATGGAAGCACATGATGCCGCCAGAACCTTCAAGAAGGCCTCGCGCCAAATTTGGACGATCAAGTGGCGCGTCCCTCCATCAAAAGGCCAAAGACAGGCCGATGAGGCGGAAGCATTGCTTAGAACCAAGATGGCAGCCAAAGGCAAAGCAAAGAAGACAAGGCGGAATAGGCCACTCCAAGCGAAGAGGAGCAGCCAAATGGATTAGGAAGGAGATGAAGGAAGGCCAAAAGAACAAGGCACCGGGCCGATCCGGCAAAGAATCCTTCACCTTCACCACCAAGCCCGGCCAACCTCTCAAACTCAACAAACCACTTCCTCCCGGCCACCTACCCAAACCAGTCAATCACCCTCACCCTCTCCTGCACCCACTCCCAAACCAAAACGAAGGAAACTTCGTAAAACCTTTGAAGACCAACCACCGGACCCTCCTACCACTACCGATGAAGCCGAGCCTCCTATTCGGCCGAGGAAGAAAAGGAGAACTGCGATACCAAGACCTCTACCGATACACAACCTCTACCGCCACCAACCAACTACCACCACCAAGCCACTACCGACGCCCAACCATCTACCAACACTCAACCAACTTCCACTACCTCTAGCCAACCCTCTAGGACACACTCACTCAACAACCCATTCCTCTGGAGTCATCTACTCGGAGGAATTCACCACCAGGAGCATATCCCTCGGGAGGAGCCTCAAACTTCGGGAGGAGCTAGCCGAACCCCCACTCCTCCTCCTCCTTCACCCTTTAACTACTCACCCGACCCATCTACCCCTTCCTCACCTCACCAATCTCAACCAACTTCATCAACTACACCACAACCAACTCCCATCCCTACCCCACAACCAATAGACTCTGCTGCTGCCAAGTTCCTTTTCGAACTTTCGTCAAGAGCGGCATCTATTCACCCCTACCCAACAACCTCCTCAACCTTCCCTACGAAAACCAAAATCCCTTTTCTACCCCGCCTTCTTTACGGTTCTCTCACCGACCCCAGAATCCTCCCATATCGGCTGAAAATTCGACACGATATGGAACCGGATTCCCCACCAACCCCACCTCCCCTACACCCATAGCGTATCTTCCTCCACCAACACCATACCTACCCGGGACTCGTCCTCTTCCGACTCCATCACTCCTCCACTCCAACAGCCCCATACGGCTGCCGACTCTACCTCTGTCGGCACCATTCATATTGGCCGGGCAACTACTTCTCATCGGCCGACCAATGATGAAATTTTGTCACGGGGCGCCATATATGAGCGGCTAGCGCGCTTACCAACATCACTACCGCTACGCCCGAAATAGCCACCGCCGCTTCCAAGGCAAATGACCGCATGCTCTTCTTCGCCAATTCCAAGAGGATGTCGGACTCGCTTTGGGACGGATACGCCACGACTTCACGAGATGTCAAGATCAACGTTGAAGCTCAACGAGATGAGTGTGTCGTATGCTCCTCCCTTTTCTATGACCTTTTCCATGCCATCACTCTCCATCTCGGGCGGTCGCCCTCCTGTTCTAGAGCTCAACCGCATTGCTCGAGAATACGCTCATGATGTTATTAATGCAAATCGTGATCGTGATCGGCCATCACGGAGGAGAAGCAAATTAGATCAATCAACGAGAATGCCGATGGAAGAGAACGACCGTCTTCGTGAAGAAGCGGACTACGTTCTCGTTCCACCGACCTCCTACCGATGCGGATGACGAATACGAGCGAAGAATGGAAGAGCTAGAGCGAGAACGAAGGGAAAAAGAGGTTGCGAGACAAAGGCAAAGGGAAAAAGACCTTGGTAGTTCTCAGATCTTTTCTTCCCTTGCCTTTGTATCTATCTTATATTTTGAAAACTCGTAATCTGTAAACATCTTGTTTATAAATACGAAGAATATCTGTTTTTCAAAATTGTATTGTTTAAATTCTTGTTACTTTACTTTTCATATCTGTTTAGAATTTAAACGTTCGGTTTAAATTTATTTTAAAGCTGGCGCTAATCTGTGTGTTGTTCTATGATTTTTTTATACCCTTGTATGCACTTAGATTAGTTCTTTACACTTGAGGTGCTGCGTTTGATAGAGGCATGTCTTCTACTTCAAAATATAAAATTCTCGAGACATGCTATTATCTATCACATAGTCTATTTTAGCCCTCATTTGTTGTAATGATGACCGGATATAAATAGGAGGAGATTGTTGATTATTTTGTTTAGATTTATATTTGTTCAAGTACATTACATTAGTTTTTATACTTGATGGCTAATCGGGATGCGTATCGATTAGCGTGGCAATGTGTATAGAACTTTGCCAAGTATAGTTTTTATAGGACTTTCTGATTCAACGGAAGACCTCTCCACAAGCTTTATCGGAAGACTGCTTAAATCCCACAAGCGGTAGACCTCGTGTCCACGATCTTCTATGGACGTGTCCTATCCAATGATGAACTCATTGGATTAATTCAAACTTATCCTAATCTTTTTTTGAAATTAATCCAAGACATTCCCCGACATATCAAGCCGCCGAAAGCAACTTTAAAGCAGGGAAGACTTTTCGTCCCGAGCAGGAAAAGCGGCATGTCTCCTATCGCAACAACTCTCGAATCGACACCAAAATCGCCCACTCTTTGAAGATCTCGAAATCATTCCCTCGCTCTAGATATCGTGAAGGACGAAAATCCTTGATCGACAACCCCATGCATTTAATGCATTCATAAAAGAAATTTGTTGAAGCATTCGTCTTCTCCAACGGATCTTTTGATGTGCACTGCTATAAATCGCCATTGAAGGACGGAAAGACATACAAGCGCATGTAATCAATCGAACACTTAAAGGATTGCTCACGAAACTTCATAACTCCTAGTCTTACTCGGTGCAATCAAGAGATCCTCAACAGATCTAAAGTCCTCGTCAACAACAAGAAGCTGCTCATCAACATCTATTGTTTTATCTTCTTGTTGTTTACATCCATTTACTATACTTCTACACGAATTAAATATCTTTTTACAGATATTTAATTCCCTAGACCCCAAACACAAGTCAATATTTTGTACACGATCCATTAGGGATATTCTTTGTAATTGATCTAGTGGAAAACATAGTGTACTATTTAAATCCAAGGTTGACTGCCTTGGTGGTGGACGTAGCACTCTTTATAGTGTGAACCATCCCAAAATACTTGTGTTATTTCTTATCTATTTGTTTGTCATTTGATCTAGTCATTACTTTGATTATCTTTATCCATTTACAGCAGAACTTAAGTATCTTGTAAAAGGTCTACCGGTAGTCCTTATCGGCCGACCTGGAACAACTATCTTGAAGGTCTTCCGCTACTTCATTCTCTTTAATAGATTGCAAGTATCCTTCAAAGAATTTACTTAAAAGTTTTAAGTGTTTAATAAGCTATTCAACCCCCTTCTAGCTTATTATTGTGCACATTGGGACCCACAACCTACCTACTGCCCCTACAACCCATAGTCTAACCTATCCTCCCTAGTCTCTCCTTATTCTAAATTTTGAGTCTCGAGATAACCCCCTTTTTCTTCATCTTTTTTTCTTCTTCTTTGTTCTCTTTATCTGGCAGACCGGCAACCCTTTTTTCTTCCTTTCTTTTTTTTTCTTCTCTCTCTCTCTCCGGCAGACCGACTCTCCTCATTTTTTCATCCTCCAATCTCTTACCTCCTAGATCTAACCCTTTAATCTATCCCGTCTCTCAGCCCACCGAATATCCACAAAATCAAACCCCTTTTCTTTCTACCTATCTCTCTACCTCACCATTACCACTCACCCTTCCTTCTCCAGTTCGCCCCCCTTCCTTCTCCGGTCACCGCACGACACAAAATAAAAACTACAAAAATAAATTAAGGTCGGCGGGGTTTGGCGTAGGCGTCGACTTGGCCGATTAGGCGGCGACTAAGAAAGTCGCGGCAATGGAGAGGCGTCTAGCGCCTAGGCAGGGCCTAGGTGTAGGCGGGGAGTTTTAGAACACTGGTTGTAGATGCAGTAACATCATGAGCTGCATTAACTGTTTTGATGTTTGTTTTCATAGTTGATAGGGAACTTATTTTTTTAATCTCACATTTGCTTTACTCTTGTGTTTGTGGGTTTCTTCTACAGACTTGATGTTTTGTTAGAGGTTTTTGGTATTTGGTAAGGTTCACATGTTTTTGTAAACTCATAATCTTTTAGTGAAATCCTTTTTGGTCATAAAGTTGAATCTACAAGCATAGCTTGTAGATTGTTTGATAAACTTCTCTGTTTTATTACTTCTTTATTAGATTAAAGACTTCCGTTGTTTACTTGTTTTATATTCTGATCAATGCACCTTTAGATGAAGTTGCATCACAAGCTGCATTGATAGTTTATTTGGAATCCTAGCTACTATTGTTCTTTCAATTGGTATCAGAGTCTCATCTTGACGTTACTAAGAGAAGATTCTGATTGTAACCATGATGGATTCCCATATGAGAATGTTGTTTGTACTCCTTCTGTGAAAAGTATTGATTTTCCTTCTGTTGATGATGTGTCTTCTGATTTGTTTGAATTGCACAAAGATATTGAAGAATCAGACTTTTGTGAAGACTCTATGTTTTTTTTAACAACCAAGTTTTTAAAAAATTTGAAACCCAAAGGTCAAAATAGATCTTCATTTTCAAACACCAAAACTATTTTTAAACATGAGCCTAGTTAGTTTGTTCCCAAAGAAAAGTCTTTTCAAACCCCTGAAAAACCTTTTACCAACCATTTTGCTAAACAATCTACATCTAGTGACAAAAATATTGATTCTATTCAATGTAGGGATTGTCAAGGGTTTGGTCATTATGCTAATCAATGTGCTAATACTTTGAAAAGAATGGGTTGAATTTTTCTGCTACTCTGAGTGACAGCGATGATGAAAATCTAGGTGATCTCATCACTCTCAGAGCAATGCAATGTTTACAAACTAATCATGTAGGTGTTTTGCGTGATGAAGCTCGTGATGCAGCTGCGTCAGAAGCTACATCGAACAAAAGTTGAGATGATTATCTCTGCTTCAATTCTTCCATAACTGAAGATACTTCAGAATTAGAATGCACAGAAGAGTCAGAACTGATGAAAGCTTACAAAGAATTGTACAATGATTGAGAGAAAAGAGCTTGTCAAGTAAAGGTTCTTGCAAAAACCAATGAAGCACTTATAAAGGAGAATGAAAATAAAAAAAGAGTGCATTGCAAGGTTATAGTGTTTGCTCACAAAGAAGGATGTTGAGCTTGAATCTTTGAAAGAAGAGTTTGACAAAGTCAATGAAACTGTGGTTAAATGGAATTATAAAAAACGCAAACTAGATGAGATGTTGAAATTGAAACCCGAATCGTATTATGTGGTTCCAAACTGGAACCATATATCGTACATATACGGTTAGGTTACAGTTCCACCCCTACAGATTTTGGAACCGAAACTGGAACCTGACGATCATGTCTAGTTGCATGTGAAGTTCGTACTTGTGTTAAAACACGAACTGTGAAGTTGTCGTGTTTGCCCCTTATCTTCAATATATTTGATTTTGGCTTCGCATAGTAATTTATAGTAAAGATTAATAATTAAAATATTATTTCTTTCAGGCTTTCTTCATCTTCCATTCCCACCACCTACTAGTTTTCTACTTTTCTCTTCCCCGGCCAGTCGACCACCCACCTCCACCATACAAACACAGAGAAAAAAAAAACAAAAATAGCGACCGAGGCTGAAGAGATGCACCACTCCTTTTTTGAAATGAAATCCTAAACAACAAATTCCCCTTTTCAATTATGCCCATTATTTCACCCTCAATTACAACTCCGAAGTCGAAACCTCAAGACAAACTTCACTACCCAAAATCACAATATCACAAAATTTGTACCAATACAAAACAAATTCAAATAAAAAATCAGTAAATTAAAAACAAGTCATTTCAATTCTTCCATCTGAAAATTAAAATTAGGGAGTGTAACACCCCAAATTCGATACTGACACTGCGGTCCCACCATTTGGCCACGTCACCATCAATCATAACTTATATTCATAAATGTTCTCAAATCTCATAATAAATAAATCTTAACAAATTGACCAATATTAAAATCACCTAAAGTAATTTAATACAAAGCTTAATACTTAACATAAGTTAATGAGCTTAGTCAAAGTACTATCTTATAACTAAATAAAAGGTTTAGATCTAGGAATCTCGGAACCACCATCTTGGTCTACCCGAGCCAAAATCCTATAATAAATCTTACTCCTTACCTGAGAAAGAAGAGTATGAAAGGGTGAGCGAACAATGTTCAGTAAGATCATATACAACCCCTTCGGTTACTAAGGATGAGTTGACCAGAAACAAATAAGAGATGAATCAAGTGTTCAAAATCCATTGTTCAAAATCAATAAGCGGAAACATTTTTTTTTTCAAATGTCAAACAGAAGATCAGAATTCCAAAGAAAGATAGATACTCAACGATTGACTCGTGTAGCCCACTGTCATCAATCGTCTCATACCAGTTGAAGACAACAAACTACTCACATATATATATATATATACTCAGGAGTCCAAGTGAAAGATAATAATGCAACAAGTAGACTCGAGTAACTAATTGTCATCAACTGTCCCATACCAGCTGATGACAACAGATTACTCACAGAATTCCACGATCACATAAGCAATTCATAAATCATAGTTCATAGTTTATAGATAAAAATTCACAGATTATAATTCATTACATCCTGGATTACTCGATCATTGACCTTGACATTGCAACTGCTCTTCATATCTGTATTATTCTTCCAACTATGTTCTTCATCTGGAACGTAGTAAGCACAATATCTTGCCAATTATTTGAACTTGGCAAAATATTGTTCTATTGTCATGTTGCCTTGCTCCATTGCAATAAGCTGAGATTCATATTTACCTCGAACTGATCTCATTGTGTGCTATACTTTGCGCTCATGTAAAAGATCCGCCCAAGTCTGCAGTACTCTATTCTGCTCCCTGTTAGCAAACAATACATGTCTCATGTTCTCGGTTGCTCTTCTTACTCAAACACAGTAAATCTGACTTTTTCTTTACAAGTACATTTCAAAGCTTTAGCTTTGGTATAAGAATATGTGAATGTGTGCACGAACCCTTGGTATCCATACATTCCATGCATTACCCTATTAGTCCATCTCTGCATATGACTGGAATATTCTTGTCAAATAAGCTGATTTAGGATTCTTTACCTGTTCACAACACAAATTATGCCCGTGGTCATAGCTCTCGGCTCCCTCAATACTACCGGATGCACTCTGAATACCCATTCTTATACCTACACATAAACACTTGACGTAATAACTCAAGAATCACACCAAACCCATAATAAACCCAACTAGGTCATGGATCCTATACTGACCGTTTGCTAACCTGTAGCTCTGATACCAACTGACACGACCCGACCCCCAATCTCTATACGAGCCTTGGGGTTGAGCGCCTAAACAACACACACACAAGATAAAACACGTGCAAAGCCCCTGCTAAAAGTGGGCTAAATAAAAACCTGATTAACAAATTATTAATCATCCGTATGATAATTCTAAAAACAACACGGCTCCAAAAGGCCAAGAAACAAAAGAACAAAGTCAATGAGCCATTGCCCGGACTATATCAGGCTCTAAAGCCAACCAACACTACAGTATCACATACAAGCACGACGTTACATGTCGGCAACAAAAGAATAATACAATACTAAACACAAACCCAAGGAAGAGTTTACATAGCTCGCTTACAAATCCATGTCATCACAAAACACACATACAACCTCCTGAAGTGCTGCATACCAAAGACTGTCGACGTCTAATAAATTTCGTCGATCTCACTGCGTACTTCCTACCTGGCTGGGATCTAAGCAAAACAAAAGGAACGGGGTGAGTGATAAACTTAGTAAGTTACTACGGGTAACTATATGACATGTTGCTATGCACATATAACAATACACAATACAAAATACATGATACACAATACACGATACACGATATACCAAGTATAACAATTCATATACTTGCACACAATTCACATTGATCATGTTATAATGCACATTGACTCAATGTAATATAAACACAGAGTCATGATTTAAATCAGTATCTTAATCTGATTTGTACCGAACAGAATCTGGAGGAGAGCTTCCCGACTTGTCCTGCTATAAACACTATAGCTGTGTTGCTGAAGATATACATATAGAACTATACCAGAAATCCCAATAAAACACCGTAGATGTGTTGTCGCGATACACATACTAAACTATCTGAATCTGATAGTATCCATAACCAAAATCCATATCTGAACCCAATAGTATCCAAAACTGATATCCACATCTGAACCCAATAGTATCTGGAAAACACCGACCTTAGGACTTAACCAGGAATCTAATGAGTGTTACCCAAGAGTCAAGCCCCTCATTGGTTATGCGAATTTCTCTAACCAGGATCTTCCTCGTTACGACCAATAATGAGGGACACGACAATTACGACCCGAAGCATTTACGAGATTTGACTCTCGTAACTAATTTAGTCGCCCGGATGCCACAGAACCTACATATGTTAGCTGGACTTAATGCAATGCACAAGTAGTTGTTTACTTGTAATTAAACACAACCATTGAGTTCCAAGTACGGGGGTTCGACGCACATACAAACATGCTTATTTACTTGAAAATAACACGAAAACATTTATTTTCTTAAACACAATTAACACATACATGATATTTCATATAAAATGTCTAACCCAAGATATTCCACAATATCGTAGGAACTCAATACAACACTTTTTTATATTTTATTGTGCATAAATCGACTCCATTGAGTCATTTATTTATTATTTATAAATTTTGTGCATCATTGTGATTTACAGGATTCGTCCGAACATAATCTCACCGATAATTAATTCGGTTCAAATAATAATCTCAAGCATTTAAATACACATATCAATTCAAATATTCAATAATTAATAATGAGAGTATTTTTACTCAAAATTCAAAATAAATCGCGTGGGGGGTAGCTCATAGTACATGTATGTTAATCCTACACACAAAGGGAAGGGGTAGTAACTTACCTCTATCGAAAAATACTGATAATTATAAGAGAAATTGGACTCCATGCGATCCCTGCATCGCAACGAACACTTCTACGGCCTCAGTATAAAAATCGGGTGAAGAAATTATCACCAAATGAACTAGGAAGCTCGAAGACCTCTTTTCTTCTTTACGGAGTCGGTGGGTTGCTTCACGAAAAGGAAAATGAGAGTTTATCTCTCACATGACTAAACAAGAAGTAGAGAATGGAGTAGGTTCCAAAAAGCACTCATCCTTAAAGCATTTACAACAAAGGTCCCCACTTGGGGACCTTAAACTCCATTTTTTCCATTTTTATTACAAAAATGTCATTAAGCTCCCCACTTCAGCTCCCCAACAAAAATACTCTTCCAACAATGCACAAACTCCAACACTTTTATATACATCACCATCTTTATCTCCATTAATTTAATACTTTATTTATATCAACAAATAAAATAGCTAGAAACTTCAAAAAATCATAGAAATTTTATTTGATATACAAATGAAATAAACCAAGTCTCTATTTATAAGTAAAAATATGTACTTTAATTCAAGAAAAAAGAAGAATTTTATGGATGAAAATTGGTCAAGAAAAACGATGAAGGAAAAGAAATTTGGTCCACTATAATTATGCCACATGGAAAGGAGATGGCAGGGAAGGGGTCGCACTTGCAGGGGAGTTGTCGGTTGGTTTTGGCTAAAAACGATCGAGTTTTGAGTTTAAAAGTTTCTAAACTATGTTGTTTTGGCAACAAAAAACATTTCATAAGCATGGGAGCTTCTTTGGCTTGCAAAACACCCTTTTGCTTGACCAAGTACCATTAAGCTACCTTGTTGTTTTGAAGAATCTCTCAAGCACTCCAAGCTCCCACCCCAAGCACCCTTGTTGTATTGGCTCTTATGTTTATTGAATGAAAAAGGAGGTGAGTTAAGAGTATTAATCCTTCTTAATTGATTAGATCAACACCAAAGGTTCTAAACTCTTATAATTAGAGCTGTCAAAATAGGTTGGGCTAGCCCACCCCGCCACCTAAAAAATATGGGTTGGGTTGGTAATTTTTAGGCCCACCACTTTTTTGGACTAGCGAGGTGGGGCGAGCCAAATGGCGGGTTGAAGTGGGTTGGCTCGCCTAGAGGTGTCAAAATGGATTGGGCCCATTGGGCTAGCCTAACCTACCACCTAAAAGAGGTGGGTTGGGTTGGCATTTCTTAAACCCGCCATATTTTTTGGTTGGCTCGCCCCGCTTCACCAAATGGCGAGTTGAAGTGAGTTGTGGGTTGGCTCGTTCCGCTAACCCACCTTGACAGGTCTACTCATAATAAGGTTCTAACCAGCTGAACCAAAGTCAAACATACTATTTTGTCCAGCCAAGGGGGTCCCACAAGTCAACTAAACACAAAAGGTCAAATGCTGGAACAAATCTAATTTTCAGTCAACTTTAAAAATGTGTCTGTACTGAAATACAAGTCAAAATATTACACAAAAGGTATGGTTGGAAAGCTCTCGAAGTCTAGTTTCTAGCATACCAAATAGATCCAAATTCCGAGTTCCCTACACAAAGTTATGACCAATTTACTACAGACTAGTCATGGCCTGCGGGAGTATGTGAGTTAAACCGAAAATCGAAGACGAGCATAACGTACACACGACCAACCCAAAACAATTTCAAGTTAATCCCCAAGGTCCCCTAGTCATCCAGGTCTGAACCTATGGTCAAAACAATACCAACTAAGTAAAACAGCAATAAACATGACCCGTATGAATTCGTACGATAATACGATAAAATTGCAATCACATCATGGCTATAAATATACTAAGTCAAGGGCATCGCATAATACACGTTTAAACCAAATATATAATGTCTAAAATAAATCACAAATTCCGCGGGTAGACTCCATCTACCGTGTCAAATGGTCAAAGAAAGTCAAACAAAACAATAACAACTCAAAACTAACTAAACCAAAGTCCTCAAAATGGACTCCAAATACAATCAAACATAACTAAAGTTCTATCTTGGACTTCCAACACAAATAATAACCGTTTGAATCATCGCGAGCAACTACGAACTCTTTAAAGATCAAATACTCAGAGTCACAACACAAAACACATCAACAACATGATTGGACTCCAAAGGTGTTATCGCTCCCGTCCAACTCACTATATAACCAACTTCTAATTAGAACTCAAAACCCAAGTCAAAATACTATTTGACTAACACGTTGGCAATGCAAGTTTAACACTAATCAACTTGTGATTAAGACATAATGATCATAATATATGCAAAGAAATTCCCAAGCGCTACAATTAATTCATCAAAGTCCAATGTTTTTAATCGTTTATTGTATACTATTACTCATTAGGGTGTGTAGGAATTAATTCCAAGATTTCAGTAACGCATTTCCTTTCCAAATAACATGTTGACAACACCAAACACATTTTTTTAGGAATCAATTCAGCATTTCTATTTCCGTATACCAATCGAGGCCTAACTACTAAAACCCTAAAATCTTTAGAAAACGTTTTAGTATCAAAATAAGCGTTTTAAATTTGCTAAAACCCTAAAGATTTTTAATTGCCCTCAAAAGCAATGTCTTTATGTGTTCCTCCATTATGTCATTTTCCTAAACAATTTCAACATCTTCTGTTTGGTTGCCTAGAAAATGCTTAAAGTTCAGTAAGTTTCGGTATCGCTCTCAATGCCAATTAAACCGAAATAGGCTAGGATGAATTTCTTTATTGCCCAAATGATCGAAACCAACTCTGAAAACCAGAGATAAGAATGCGTTTTTATCATAAAGAAGTTAAATTCAAATTAATCATTCTTCTGACGCTCTAGCGGCCTTACCCTAAAGAGGTCTTCCAACTCATACAGAAGATTTGGTCTTATACCCTTACAAACCCACTAAGTAGCCCTTTCATCCCCCATGACGATAGCTCGATCCCCCCTCTCTTCTTCCCGTCTTAACCTCACAAGGAACAACAACGATAGCCATGTGCGACCGTCCTCCCAAACCCAGTGCGACCGTCTATCCTCTCTCCACCCTCTTCCTTCATCATCGATGTCTCTCTCACTATACGACATTGACGACTCTCTCACAAGCAAATGTGATCAGGGCTAGGAGGATCTTCCTAAAACTCAGAATCAAAGATCATGGGTCGTAGAGCTAAAACTCAGAATCAAAGATCATGGGTCGCGGAGTCAGTAGTGGTGGACGACAAAGTTCTCTTGACTACCTATTTGGAAGTGATGATGCCCCAAAGGCCACCCCTGTCTCCAAAAGCAATGTAGAAGCTCCCCCAAGCAAGGTACATGTTGCTAGAAATGAGTCTCCTCCAAAGCCTACTATTGTTGCACCCTAGCAGCAGAGGCTTTAAAGCATATCCCAGCTGGCATCTAGGGAAACAAGGTAAACAACTATTTCCGAGATAATGGCTAGAATACTGGCAACTTCCTCATGGCATGGTTTTAGTCAATTTTCTTAGTACTTGTTATGTATGATCAGACAATTATGCTTTATTATCTAGATTTCTAGTCAGTTGAAACTCCTTAAAAAAATCAGACTTGAGAAGGTTTCTTTAGGAATCAATTTATTCATGGTTGTGCACTTTCTTCACTAATCTCCAATCTCAGATGTCTAATTTTCTGGCCTGCTGCGTTTACCAACTTTAGAAGAAGAGCTGTGAAACTGCTGGTGATCTGTGTCACATAATTGTTTGCATTTTGCTTGGAAAATCAGTTGTTCTTAGGATTGGCAGTTTTAGTTTCTCAATATCATCACACTATAAGTGACAAAAAATATAACTATTACTAACTGAATATGTTTTCCGTATGCACTAGTAAATTGTCACCTTGAATTGTTGATCTTATTGTACTTTGTTGACCTTGTTTTTAGTGTCGTTGGTCTGCAACTCTATTTATATTGTTTTATCCTCCTGGGATGGATTACACAAATTTTTATTCTACAAGTTTCACAACATAATCTGTAATATATAGGATCGACCTTCAACAAAGGTCCATGCGACTCCACGGGGTGGATCTTCCTTGGGCTACCTCTTTGGTGGGGGCAACAACTAATGCCTTGTTCTATACAAGGATAAAATTGTGTTTATTGTCAGTTTGGGTTGCAATTAAAGTGACATCTCTGTTTCTCAGTCACTGCTGACGTTATGGATTGTAATATAATCTCTCACTTTTTAAATTGGCAGTTACGGAATCATTAAAATCATTGCAGTTAAAAATAAGTTCAATTTCATATAAACCTTATACTCTAACCATGTAGAAGACACTTTAAGTTTTTGACATTTTCATATTAATAGTTTAACTTTAAGACTTTTTAGATAGAAAAATAATTTTTGAGACTTTGTGAATATGAGATTTTTTAACTAGGACTTTTAGTATTTTTCCCAAACTAATTTCTAGGGTTAGCAAGTAGAGTTTACTTGGCTAAAAAACAAAAGAAACATAAATTTACACAATCGAAACTAGGGGTATAAGTGGTTCGGTTTGGTTTGGTTTATGTCAAACCACAAACCGAACCGCCTCCTAATGGTTCAAAAAACCTCAAACCGAACCGAACCGAGTAAGACTTGGAACCGAACCGAACCACTTGGTTTGGTTCGGTTTTGTGGTTTATATAACTTATTTTTAATGAAATTAACCAATATTAAAAATAACAATAAAAATAAGATTTTAATTTGGAATTAACATCAAAATTAGGAAATAACCTACTAACAACAAATTATCATAAATAAAACAATACAAATTCTATAATAAACACAAATAATGGAATAAATAATGGTTCTCCAACAATCAAAATTTTGTTTGGTTTAATATGCGTCTATATATATATATTATATGAATAAATAAAAGGTTCAAAATAGTTAATAGATGTAATATAATATATATTATATAATAAATAAATAAAAATATATAGGTTGGTTTGGTTTGGTTCGGTTTGGTTTGATACCAAAAACCGTGAACCGAACCGAACCGCGTAATTTTCCAATTCTTGAAACGGAAACCGAACCGTCTTCAATCAAAACCGAACTAAACCGACTGATTTGGTTTGGTTCGATTCGATGGTTTTGATTTACACCCCTAATCGAAACCATTCAAATGATTATTATTAACGAATTAAATAAAATGAGAAGAGTTAAAAGGATATAATTATTCATGTTCATGTATTTTAATTATGGGCATCCTCAATGCAAGTTGTTCTTCAACTCATTCTTAGCTGGGTCTCACTGTCACATACACATTGTAAGAATTCCTAATCTAAGAATTTATCTTCCCATTGCTCCCTTAATTCTTAATTGGGTCCCACTACCAAATCATCCACTTTATTTACACAACTTTTTTTTTATTTCAATACTTTGTAAATTAATTAATTTGTTTATAATTTTAATTGTAATATTAAATAGTACAAATAAATTTTAAAACAAATATATTAATTTTAAAAATTACATTAAAACACCAATAATCAAAATTACATTATAACATCAATAATAAAAATTACATTAAAACATCAATAATAAAAATTGCATTAAAACATCAATAATAAAAATTACATTAAAACATCATAACACATAAAATTTAGTCATCACTAGTTCTCATCGCAACGAGCCCATATATGCTCAACCAAGTCTTGTCGAAGTTCATGATGCCGACTGCTATCACGTAGCTCGTTATTTCACTTCAAATAATCTATGAATGCTTGGGTTGAGCCATGGTTGGCTTTTGTAGGGGAATCTTCTGTATCATCAGCCCAGTTCGTAACGTGATCACCTTCATCCTCGACAATCATGTTGTGTAAAATAATGCATGTTTGCATAATTTCTTTCAAGTTACTTCTATACCAAGATCGAGCAGAACCTTTTACAATCGCCCACCTTGATTGGAATACTCCAAATGCCCGTTCGACGTCTTTTCTTGCTACCTCTTGTCTTTCCTTGAATTTCTTTCTTTTAGGATCCGTTGGGCATGAAAAACTCTTCACAAAAGTAGCCCAATTCGGATAAATTCCATTTACTAGGTAGTATCCTTTTGTATAATATGTGTTATTAACTACAAAATCAATAGGCAGTGCAGTTCCTTCGAGTACTGTATTGAATAAAGGTGACTTATATAGCATATTAAGATCATTACGAGAACCCGCAACCCCGAAAAATGCATGCCATATCCATAGATCTCCAGACGCAACCGCTTCAAACACAATTGTTGGCTTCGCATGACCTCTTGTAAATTGCCCTTGCCAAGCAACTGGGCAGTTTTTCCATTCCCAGTGCATACAATCAAGACTTCCTAACATACTTTGGAAATTCGTGCCTCTATTCGTGCATTTGGAGAAGACGTTGTGTATCGTCGGCATTTGGTCTTTTCAAGTATTGATTTCCAAACAATTGAACAACACAATTGCATAAGTTGAACAAGCATTCCATGGCAGTTGTTTCAGCCAATCGGAGATACTTGTCGAGATGGTCGGCCGGAACTCCATAAGCCAACTGACGGATAGCCGCCGTGCATTTTTGAATTGGTGACAGACCTCTTCTTCCAACTGCATCCAACCTCATTTGAAAATATTGTGAATGATTCTCCAATACAGTAACTACCCGAAGGAATAAGCTCTTACGCATTCAAAAATGTCGGTGGAACATGTTATCAGGATATAATGGCTGAGCTGAGAAGTAATCATTGACAAGTTGAGTATGTCTGATTTCATGCTTTCGATCTAAATACCTCATTTTCCTTTTGTGTTCTGCTGGTTTGCGCTTTCACCGATTCGAGCAACCGTTCGTGTTGTTGAACTATCGCCTCCATTAGTTCATCACCTAGAGATTCATCGGAGCTAGTTGAGGAATAAGTATTTAGGCTACTGGAAGACATCTTTTGTGGTAAAATGATAATTGGTTCGTACAAAAATTCTTGCAGTTTAAAGATGTCTAATAATAGTCATCTATATATAACATTAGTTTGTAACGACTATTTTACAATGGCTAGTTTATAACGATTATTTTACAACGACTAGTTTGTAACAACTATTTTACAACGGTTAGTTTATAATGGCTATTTTACAACGGCTAGTTTGTAACGACTATTTTCCAAATTTTCCAATGCAGTAAAATATTACATATTAAAACACCAATAATTAAAATTACATTAAAATACAAATAATTAAAATTACATTCAAACACCAATAATAAAAATTGCGTTAAAACGTGAATACTTCAAATTAAATAAAGTCAACAAATACATAAAACAACACGTTTTTTAATATAAATTTCATACCCCAAGTTACGCCACTTCTTCCTTAGGACATCACATGCAAGTTCGTGTATGGCACGCCCTGTTGAATTCATCTCACTTGTATCTTCTCCAATAAATTTGATATCTCGAATGAAGCATTCGTGTTGTAAATTCATTGCTTCCGCATCCATTTTCTTAGTTATTGACATGTCTCTTATCTTCTTAGCTTCCGCATTCATTTTCTTAACTTCCTTGTATTCTTCCATCTTCGTTACAAGCTCCACATGTTGTCCCGATACCTCATCTTTCGTCTAAATTTTTTATTTTCCTTTTCCTTTGTTCTTTGCGTGTTTTTATCCAATTGGACGATTGCGGTCATCGATTTCCTCAACATCCACACTCGTATTATAGTGTCCCTCAGACCCAGAGGACCTAGCCTTCTTGCCCACGTGATGAATATCATCTTGTGGCTCACAACCTGTAGTATTTTTCATAATTTTCCACACATGCTCAAACATAAATGACTTATCTTTATTTTCAGCCCGATATTGCGCGTATGAATGGGACAGTAAATCTTCATCGCTCCAACCGCTTCGATGATTGGCCCATAGTTTATTGTAGATGTCATTGAAGTGATACACTGTCGGACGAATTCTGTGCCAGCGTGGTCTCACCTGCCCAATCTCTTTTGACTTTGATCAACTTGGACGAGTTGCGTTGTAGACATATGTTATATGACTCCAGTAGGACAATGACTTTTGGTTGTTACCCACCACTGGATCCTCTCAAATATCACACATTGCATTAGTAAGGACGATGTCTTCATCAACTGTCCATGTTAAACGAGTTGACTTACCTTTACCCGGTTTCTCCAGATCAATTGTTTCAACATCAATTTGGGTTTCTGGAACGGATGATGATGTGACCGGATCCTTGTTTGATGACATCGTTTCAAAACTCACTCGTCTTGATTCATTTGACGACATGCCATGTGGAGAAAATGGTCGAGGAGCATGAGAAGCTTGCATTTGAGAAGCTGACATGAAATATTGGAAAGCTTGAAAATTTTGGAAATCTCTTGAGCTTTGCAAATTTCCAAAATTTGGGATATTCAATAAATTTGGATTATTCGAAGAATTTTGATTGTTGGGAAGATTTGGTGGGTATTGAGGGATAGATGAAAATTGAGAATGTGAAACATTATCTGGGATACGAGAATTTTGATTTTCTTCAACATTTGAAGAATTAAAAAAATTCTTCAATAAATTACCCATATTTCATCCATTTGAGAATGAAGAAAAATTGTTGATATAAAAATTGATGAGATAAAACAATTAAAATAGTAGAGAGAATTTGTAGAGAGAATAGAGTGAAAATGAAAATTTTGGAAGAAGTTGGGGTTTAAATAGGAAGAAAAATAAAGTGAAAAAAAGGTGAAAATTAAAATTAAAAAAAGGGAAAAGAACCGTTAAAAAATCAAACGGTCAAAAAATATTCTAGCTGACAAAAACAAAGTCGTTGAAAAACGGTCAAAATCTGTAAATGGTTTTTTTTAATATAAAAAATTGCATCATCCATGGTCAAAAAGTGTACAAAACAAAGGAGAAAAAGAATAAAAAATACAAAGGCATCTTCTTCAATTGGGAGAAACATGTGGGCCATCAAGATTTTCATTCCCACGCTCTTTTTAGAAGGTGTGGCACAGGCGCCCAATTCTGGAAGGGTGTGTGTTCCACTCTTTATCCTCATTGGGGGTGTTCTTGTGCTCATTCTTACAAGGCAAGAACAACCCCCAAAGCCGTTGAAAAACGGTCAAAAATCTGTAAATGGTTTTTTTTTAAAAATTTGCATCAGCCATGGTCAAAAAGTGTACAAAATAAAGGAGAAAAACAATAAAAAAATACAAAGGCATCTTCAATTGGGAGAAACATGTGGGTCGGCTAGATTTTCATTCCCACACCCTTTTTAGAAGGTGTGGCACAGGCGCCCAATTCTGGAAGGGTGTGTGTTCCACTCTTTATCCTCATTGGGGGTGTTCTTGTGCTCATTCTTACAAGGCAAGAACAACCCCCAAAGCCGTTGAAAAACGGTCAAAAACCTGTAAATGGTTTTTTTTATTTTTAAATTTGCATCATGCATGGTCAAAAAGTGTACAAAACAAAGGAGAAAAACAATAAAAAAAAGGGATAAGTGTACCATTAGTCCCTGAACTTTGACCAAGCACATCATTAGTCCCCAAATTTTCAAAAGTTTCACCACTGACCTAAGTAGGCCTTTTTTGCTCATCGGAGGTCCCTAGCACTAACGCCGTTTGTTTATTTCCGTTAAGTGAGCATGTGCCACTCACATGCACAAAATAAGGGAGTTATGTGTAACATCATCAAAATAAGGGGTAATTTGAAATTTTTAAATCAAAAAGAAATTTTTAAAAATAAAACCCAAAACACATTCTTCCGTCTTCCTCCACACCCCGCCTCCTCATCTCTTTCCATGGCCACCATAGCCATCATCTCCGGCCAAAGGAGATAAGGTGGAGTGTTGTCAAAGGTATTGAGGTTAGATATGATGGAGGAAGGCATACCGAAAAGATCTAGTCTACTTCATATTCATCTCATTCACTTTCTCTCTCTAAAACTATATGTAGCTTTGACCAATTTTTTATTTGTATTCATCCCCTTCAGATCTCTCTCTTCGTCAACCGAAGAATATGAAACCACCACATTTAGAGAGATAAAGTGTGTTAGAGAGAGAAAGAAAGAGTAGGTAACAAGAAAAACACGAGAGAAACTCACAGATTGGAAGGCCGGTTCTACACAAGCAATAGCAAAGTGGGTTTTCCAAGATCAAATCAAAGCTTCATGGGAAGTGTCATTTTACACGTTGTAGAGATAAAGTTAGAGAGACAGAGAGGGGGGAGAGAAATGTGTGTATGTGTATCAATAGAATCCCTAATTTCACTACACAATTACATTGCCTACCGTTTGTATGAAAACAAGAATTTGTATGAAATGATGCTTGAGAGATCATAATCATGGTGGCTGCCCGAGGTTTTTTGGTTTTGACTTTTGTGCTCTTGCTGTTTCGCTCTACATTCCAACAATTGGCGGTGGTGCCGTTGCGTTCTCGGGCGAAAAGCTTTGCTTCAACTTAGATCGCCGGTAGGGTTGAGAAGTCGGGAGTGGCGTGAAAGGTGATCCTTGTTTAGTTTGGGTTGGTGTTCAATGTCGAATGGGAGTGTTCTTTGGGATCAATATTTTCGGGTTTAGGCGCACTCGAATTGGCGATCTAAACCCTCAATTTGTTGTTGACGCCTTGGAAAGAGATGAGGAGGCGGGGTGTGGAGGAAGACGGAAGAATGGGTTTTGGGTTTTATTTTTAAAAATTTCTTTTTGATTTAAAATTTTCAAATTACCCCCTTATTTTGATGATGTTACACATAACTCCCTTATTTTGTGCATGTGAGTGGCACATGTTTACTTAACGGAAATAAACAAACGGCGTTAGGGCTAGGGACCTCCGATGAGCAAAAAAGGCCTAATTAGGTCAGTGGTGAAACTTTTGAAAGTTTGGGGACTAATGATGTGCTTGGTCAAAGTTCAGGGACTAATGGTACACTTATCCCAAAAAAAATACAAAGGCATCTTCAATTGGGAGAAACACGTGGGCCGGCCAGATTTTCATTCCCACGCCCTTCTTAGAAGGTGTGGCACACGCGCCTAATTTTTAAAAAAATTGGTTTGGGCTGATTCTTCATTAAGAATTTTATAATTTTTGAGTGAAAAGTTTTTCTCAGTCACACCAAGAGGGAGTGGAACACACACCCTTCCAGAATTGGACGCGTGTGTGACACCTTCTAAAAAAGGTGTGAGAATGAAAATCTGGTCGGCCCACATGTTTCTCCCAATTGAAGATGCCTTTGTATTTTTTATTGTTTTTCTCCTTTATTTTGTACATTTTTTGACCATGGCTGATGCAAATTAAAAAAAAAACCATTTACAGATTTTTGACCGTTTTTCAACGGCTTTGTTTTTGCCAGTTAGAATATTTTTTTGACCCTTTGGATTTTTAACGGTTCTTTTCCCTTTTCTTTAATTTTAATTTTCACCTTTTTTTCACTTTATTTTTCTTCCTATATAAGCCCCAACTTCTTCCAAAATTTTTATTTTCAATCTATTCTCTCTACAAATTCTCTCTACTATTTTAATTGTTTTATCTCATCGATTTTTCTTCAATCTCAAATGGATGAAAATATGGCTAATTTTTTGAAGAATTTTTTTAATTCTTTAAATGTTGAAGAAAATCAAAATTCTCGTATCCCCGATAATGTTCCACATTCTCAATTTTCATCTACCCCTCAATACCCACCAAATCTTCCCAACAATCAAAATTCTTCGAATAATCCAAATTTATTGAATATCCCAAATTTTGGAAATTTGCAAAGCTCACAAGATTTACAAAATTTTCAAGCTTTCTAATATTTCATGCAAGCTTCTCAAGCTCCTCGACCATTTTCTCCACACGACATGTCGTCAAATGAATCAAGACGAGTGAGTTTTGAAACGATGTCATCAAACAAGGATCCGGTCATGCCATCATCCGTTCCAGAAACCCAAATTGATGTTGAAACAATTGATCTAGAGAAACCGGGTAAAGGTAAGTCAACTCTTTCAACATGGACAGTCGATGAAGACATCGTCCTTACTAATGCAGTGTGTGATATTGGAGAGGATCCAGTGGTGGGTAACAATCAAAAGTCATTGTCCTACTGGAGTCGTATAACGCAACTCGTCCAAGTCGATCAAAGGCAAAAGAGATTGGGTATGTGAGACCATGCTGGCACAGAATTCGTCCGGCAGTGTATCACTTCAATGTCATCTACAATAAACTATGAGCCAATCATCGAAGTGGTTGGAGCGATGAAGATTTACTGTCCCATTCATACGCGCAATATCGGGCTGAAAATAAACATAAGCCATTTATGTTTGAGCATGTGTGGAAAATTATGAAAAATAATACAGGTTGTGAGCCACAAGGCGATATTCATCACGTGGGCAAGAAGGCTAGGTCCTCTGGGTCTGAGGGACACTGTAATACGAGTGTGGATGTTGTGGAGATCGATGACCACAGTCGTCCAATTGGACAAAAACAGGCGAAGAACAAGGGAAAAGGAAAATAAAAATTTTGGACGAAAGATGAGGTATTGGGACAACATGTGGAGCTTGTAACGAAGATGGAAGAATACAAGGAAGTTAAGAAAATGAATGCGGAAGCTAAGAAGATAAGATACATGTCAATAACTAAAAAATGGATGCGGAAGCAATGGATTTACAACACGAATGCTTCATTCGAGATATCAAATTTATTGGAGAAGATACAAGTGAGATGAATTGAATAGGGCGTGCCATACACGAACTTGCATGTGATGTCCTAAGGAAGAAGTGGCGTAACTTGGGGTATGAAATTTAGATTAAAAAATGTGTTGTTTTATGTATTTGTTGACTTTATTTAATTTGAAGTATTTGTGTTTTAATGTAATTTTTATTATTAGTGTTTGAATGTAATTTTAATTATTTGTATTTTAATGTAATTTTAATTATTGGTGTTTTAATATGTAATATTTTACTGCATTGGAAACTTTGGAAAATAGTCGTTACAAACTAGCCGTTATAAGCCGTTATAAAATAGCCGTAAAAAACTAGTCATTGTAAAATAGCCGTTATAAACTAGCCGTTATAAAATAGTCATTATAAACTAATGTTATATATAGATGACTAGTATTAGACATCTTCAAACTTCAAGAATTTTCTTATGAACCAATTATCATTTTACCACAAAAGATATCTTCCAGTAGCCTAAATACTTATTCCTCAACCAGCTCCGATGAATCTCTAGGTGATGAACTAATGGAGGCGATAGTTCAACAACACGAACGATTGCTCGAATCGGTGAAAGCGCAAACCAGCAGAACACGAAGGAAAATGAGGTATTTAGATTGAAAGCATGAAATCAGACACACTCAACTTGTCAAGGATTACTTCTCAACTCAACCATTATATCATGGTAACATGTTCCGCCGACGTTTTCGAATGTGTAAGAGCTTATTCATTCGCGTAGTTATTGCATTGGAGAATCATTCGCAATATTTTCAAATGAGGTTGGATGTAGTTGGAAGAAGAGGCCTGTCACCAATTCAAAAATGCACGGCGGCTATCCGTCAGTTGGCTTATGGAGTTCCGACCGACCATCTCGACGAGTATCTCCGATTGACTGAAACAACTGCCATGGAATGCTTGTTCAACTTCTGCAATTGTGTTGTTCAATTGTTTGGAAATCAATACTTGAGAAGACCAAATGCCGATGATACACAACGTCTTCTCCAAATGCACGAACAGAAGCACGGATTTCCAAGTATGTTAGGAAGTCTTGATTGTATGCACTAGGAATGAAAAAACTGCCCTGTTGCTTGGCAAGGGCAATTTACAAGAGGTCATACGAAGCTAATAATTGTACTTGAAGCGGTTGCGTCTATAGATCTTTGGATATGACATGCATTTTTCGGGGTTGCGGGTTCGCCTATTGATTTTGTAGTTAATAACACACATTATACAAAAGGATACTACCTAGTAGATGAAATTTATCAGAATTGGACTACTTTTGTGAAGAGTTTTTCGTGCTCGACGGATCCTAAAAGAAAGAAATTCAAGGAAAGACAAGAGGCATCAAGAAAAGACGTCGAACGGGCATTTGGAGTACTCCAATCAAGGTGGGCGATTGTAAAAGGTCCTGCTCGATCTTGGTATAGAAGTAACTTGAAAGAAATTATGCAAACATGCATTATTCTACACAACATGATTATCGAGGATGAGGGTGATCACGTTACGAACTGGACTGATGATATAGAAGATTCCCCTACAGAAGCCAACCATAGCTCAACCCAATTCACAGATTATTTGAAGCGAAATAACGAGCTACGTGATAGCAATCGACATCATGAACTTCGCTACGACTTGGTTGAGCATATATGGGCTCATTACGATGAGAACTAGTGATGACTAAATTTTATGTGTTATGATGTTTTAATATAATTTTTATTATTGATATTTTAATGTAATTTTTATTATTGATGTTTTAATGTAATTTTAATTATTGATGTTATAATGTCATTTTAATTATTAGTGTTTTAATGTAATTTTTAAAATTAATATATTTGTTTTAAATTTTATTTGTACTATTTAATATTACAATTAAAATTATAAACTAATTAATTAATTTACAAAGTATTGAAATAAAAAAAGTTGTGTAAATAAAATAGATAATTTGGTAGTGAGACTCAATTAAGAATTAAGAGAAAGAATGAGTAGCAATGAGAATATAACTTCTTAGAGTAAGAAATTCTTAAAATGTGTAGGTGACAGTAAGACCCGGCTAAGAATGAGCAGAACAACAACCTTTATTGAGTAACTCTTTTTCTTAAATTTTAAGAATTAATTCCAAGATTTGAGTAACTCTTTTTCTTTACAAATAACATGCTGACAACAAGAAACACATTTTTTAGGAATCAATTCTGCAAGATTGATTCTACTTCAGTATACCAATCCTAACTACTAAAACCCTAAAATCTTTAGAAAGGGTTTTAAATTTGCTGAAACCCTAAAGATTTTTAATCATCCCCTTCATCCAATCAACCCCATGATGATAGTTCGATCCCCCTCTCTTCTTCCCGTCTTAACATCACAAGGAACAATGCCGATAGCCAAGTGCGACCATCCTCAACCCAATGCGACCGTCTGTCCTCTCTCCGACCTCCTCCTTCATCGTCGACGGCCCTCTCTCCGCCCTCATCCTTCATCGCCGACGGCTCTCTCACAGTGCGACATCGACGGCTCTCTCACAGTGCGACATCTAGTGTTCGTCTCTCTCTCCTCTATCTCTCACCGATTTCATCCCCATCGCCCCATGAACTCAGTTCAATCCCTCTCTCTCCGATCATACCTTTACACATTATAGTTACCGGTCAAAGTTAATATTCTAACCTACCTAGCATTACTCATATACCATCCCTATTCAATGATTGGCGTCGAATCAATAGAAGAGAATGTGGAAACATTTGGGAAAAGAAGGGTTTTTCTACAATGGGTTCCTTGCAATTGAAACATGGTTTTGGTATAAGCTGGCTGGCTGAGTTGGTTAAGCTCTTTAGGAAGCAAGTTTAAATTCATGATCTGGTTAGATGAGGAAGAATCGCCTAATCAATTTTGCTGTCTACGAGTGATTAACAGTAAAGTAGAGGAAGGAGGAGGGGAGGGAGATGATGCTATCTCTAGAATAAAATCAAGTTCGGCGAAGTGGAGAATGCGTGTGCTCTACATATGTTAAGATGAACAAAAATTATACAGGGAAGCTATTAGATCCACTTTAATTGATGGAATAGAATGTTAGGCAACTAAGAAACAACTCAGTAGTGTTCTCTCGTAAACGTTGTTAGGTTAATTGGCTGAGATCAGAACAGTTTTGTGTGCAATTGGAATGAATGAATTTCGGATTAAATTCTTTCAGTAGACAGAAAAGTAGCCTTGTAGGAGATAAAGTGAGAGAAAATGGCTTGAGATGGTTTGACTCTATGGTTTGTGGACCATTAAGTGTACCAGTTAAGGAAAGTGATGATATCAATATATATATATATTTTGACAAGTAAAGATTGTATTAAATATGGCTGTGATGATATCAATATCAAAAACTTTTTTTTTTTTCTAGCAGGAGAAGACTAGAGTTGAAGACAGTAATTAAGATGAATACGAGTTAGTGTAGTTTGACAAATGATCTTGCATTGGACTGAACAAAAGGATGCACAGGATTCATTTAGTTAACCCCAAGTGATTGGGGCAAAGGTGAGTTGAGAATTGAAGAGAATGCCAGTATAAACAATGGTATAATGCATGTTGGAGCAGTTGAGCTGAGGTATGTTGGAGCTGGAACTTTACCCCAAGGGATGGGAGAGATGGCAAGGGACTCAGGCAAAGGCATTGAGGGCCTTGGTTCCAATCCCCATACCAACAAGAGGTCATTCTTACCTATCAAAAAAATTTATTGGAGCTGGAACTATAAACTGATCCATTTTTTATTTTTTATTTTTTATTTGTGTTCTTTTGTTTCCATTTCCTATGTTTCCTTGGATTTCAAACGGAAGGCTTGGCCATCTATCACTTTTCATGAAAAAGAATTAATGAATCGTTTTAGTCTGCTCTCGAAAATTAGCGTTTTCATGAAATAAGAACTGTAATAATATAATGTACATGAATAATAGACATAACTACATAAATGAATTTTACATATAAAAAAAGAAAAGAAAAAACTACATAAGTGAATTTGATATTTTGATGTAAGATTTAACTGAAGTGCTATTATAGGAAAACTGAGTATCAGTTGATGTACTGCCTTAAGATGATGTCCACTTTGGTTCACCGAAAAAAATAGTGATGAGTAAAAGAAAGAACAGAATATGGTATGCTTCAGTTTTATGGCTTCCAATCATTGATTTGTCACTTTCTTTGGGCATAAGTTCCAAATTGGATACTATCAGTCAGGCTTTTGTGTATTTTGTTGGAAACAACTTTGTTACAATTCACATATTTTTTTTCGCTTCCTATTTATGGTTTGTTGGGCTTTACTGTAAAATGTATCATTTCTATGGACTCATATTGAATTTATAATACTCCAAGTGTTATAAACAGATGCTTCCTGCAGATTCTAGGCTCTTTTGGTTCTTCCAAAAGAGATTTTACGGTTCTTGCCATGTCATCAAGCGCAACGGAGGCTTCAAATTACATACCAACGGCTCCAATACTTTTGCCAGACGGGCTATGGAATCAGGTATTGGCTTTAATTATGTGATGCATACACGCATGCACCTGGTGAAAAGAATCCCAACTGCAGGATTCGTTGACTGGAAAGGCGACCAGATGCAGATATGAACTTAAGAATGATGTGTTTAGCTGTCTATGTATATGAACAGAGTAAACTGTTTTTTTCTTTTAAATGTCTTTAAACAAATATTGTCAAGTGAGAGAGAGGCAGGCTTTTTCATTAGTTGGTGTGATAAATCATGCTTGGTTTTTGCAACTTTTGCAATTTTAGTCCTTAGAAGTATTCAGTTTTACTAGAAAAGTTGAAAAAACCAATTTCTGAATGCCATTCTGCATGGTCAAATATGTGAACTGTTTGATTCATAAATGAAGTCCAGTCTAAGGTTAGGCCTTTAACTGTGTAGATTCCTGGTGGAGTTACTGCTGCAAAGGGATTCAAAGCTGCAGGTATGTATGGTGGATTGCGGGCTAAAGGAGAAAAGCCTGATCTTGCACTCATCACCTGTGATGTGGATGCCATAGCAGCAGGTTAGATGTATGATGCTTGTGTTATCAAGATAGGTTATTTTTCCTTTATATATAAGTATTGGTTGTAGCATCTTAACTCATTTTGACTTTCATGACTTGAAAGCTGCAGCATTTCGGACGAATGGTAACTCTTTTTCATGTTTATATTTTCAGGGGCTTTTACCAAAAATGTAGTTGCAGCTGCACCAGTAGTCTATTGTAAACATGTATTAGATAATTCAAAAACGGTATGTTGCTTAAAGGAGTGGACTATAATTTATAAGCATGTTGTACATAAACTAAGCTGTTGTGAAGCATCAAATATCAGCCTGTAGTATGACCACTTGGTGCATAGAAGTTGAATCGGCAAATGCCATTTTTCTTTTTATCATTGATGAGTATGAGATACTTTATGGTTGAAGGTTGGTCCAGTCCCCTACCATCCTATCATCTTTCCCAACCACCAAGTGGCTAGATTATAGTGTCAGCAACTTCCCTTTAGCTGTCTTATGCACATTTCATCTTTGTGCTTCATCATTCTTACACGATCTCTACTTTTAATTATTGCACATATTATTGGTAATGAGTACAAGTTCACATTTCATGACCAATAAAGCACAGCTGATAATGGATGTATGCGCTTGTCCACATTTTTCTGTTATCTGTGAGTGAAACTATAGGGATAAGCAGCATGTTCGTCCTCTCATCTTTTCTTCTTTGTAGAAGATTTCTTTGGAAGTGAAGTATACATTGTTGAAGGTTAGATATTGATTTTGGTTTATCATACATCAGTTTCTGTCTTCCTTTCTCATACTCGCAGCTGCGAATAGCCGACTGTTATTTGTTTCAATTTTATTACGTTGTGCTATTTTTTTTTGTATCCCTCCGTAGCTACATTTCAGCTTTGTAACCTTCCAAGTCCACCCCAAAATAGGCTTCTGCCGTCATGAAAAGTAGTCCCTCAGTCCCTCTTTCCTTTGTGGGATTTTCAACTGAATATGGTCCTCTTTGCAAACTGATCTACTAAAGTGCAATCTGTTTCAGATTTACCTTTACTACAATGTGGTGAACAACAAGGATAAGCAATCTGCTTATACAATATGTTAAGTTAAAAGGTGGTTGAACCGTTAAAACATAGAGACTTAGGTCTGTTGAAGTGATTGTGCCTTAAAATTGGGAGCTATCACTGTATGAAAAGCGAGAATATAGATATATTATAGTTTGTTTTTTCTTCATTTTCCAAATTCTCATACATGGTATTTTTTTTTTAGGTTATCTTTACTAACTTCAACTATGGATCTATTTTTCAGGCTCGTGCAGTATTAATCAATGCTGGTCAAGCAAATGCAGCAACGGTGAGTTGTTTCTCAGAATAGTAATAGTTGTGCATTTCACCAGGAGAAATGATTGCCTTGGAGTGCATCATAATGTCTTTTATGGTTCATTATTCATCACATTTTATTTTTCATTTTCTTACTTCTTTATAAGTTCTTAAGCCAAGTTAGGATTTCATTACAAAACACAGTTACGTACCATCATTTGGTTGAGAACCAAAGCATTATATGGCTAAGAAACCTTGGTAATTTCAGGGTGATGCAGGTTACCAAGATGTCATAGAATGTTCAAATGCCATAGCCAAGGTATGAACAATTTAGCATAATCTCCCACTTGGTGCTGCAAGTACATTAACTGATCTTCTGTTTTTGGCAGTTACTCCAACTAAAGCCAGAGGAAGTTTTGATAGAGTCAACAGGGGTGATTGGCCAGCGTATAAAGAAGGTAAATATGGCGAGGAAATCATTTATTATGATTGCATACCTGAAACCCGAGAAGGTCCATACTCCATAAACATTATGGAGTCTCAACAGCTGGGTAGCTCACTGTGTTTGTTTCTCTGAGCTTTCTCTAATCTGCAATGCTGCTTGAAACTTCCCTTACAATGCATTATTGATATGATATGCTATAATGTAATACACAGGAGGCTCTTCTTAATTCGCTTCCGAAACTGGTTAATTTACTGTCATCAAGTGTTGACGGGTAATTTTCCTTTCTTCATCAGTTAACTTTTTTTTTTTTTTGCAAACTGAGATGGTTCTTTCTTCAGGTTGAAACCAAGTGCTATGGTTCATTATGCTTATTATGACCCCCATTTTCTTTTGTGAAAGTCTTTGAGCTTCTGAATTTACCTATAAACTACAATATTTTCCTTTATATCATTTTGAGTTCTGACCCAATTTTGAATTTCATCTGTGGGTTTGCAGGGCAGATTCTGCTGCCGTTGCAATAACGACCACTGATCTCGTGAGCAAGAGTGTGGCAATAGAGTCTGAGGTGTGTACAAAGCTACAACTTATTCATGTTCATGTGCATGTAATTTTATTAGCAATATTGGTGATCTCTAATAGTCAATAGCATTGATGATAATAGCCAATGTTTGACTACGTGCAACAACAAATCGTGGGGATATATTTATGTGTATCTAAGCATTAGTACAGTTGCAATGATCATCTATTGCACAACATGTCAATGGTATATTCTTGACTTCTAATGGGCTTCCAGCAGTATAATGCAGAAATGCTAATCCTTGGTTCCAATTCCATACCAACAAGGGGTCACACTCACCTATCAAAAAAATTAAATGCAGAAATGCTAGTCCTTCCCACGCTCGAAGTGTGTTTTATTCCTGACCCATACCTTTTCCCTCATTTGTTCTGTTTTAAGAAGGGTCTTAGAATGTGGAATGAGGATTGTCGGAATTGTAATTTTGGAGTCTAATGTGTTATAACAATTGGATTAATGCGAATAAGACAAACTTTTATGAGCCTTTGTAGTCAATTAATTACTCCATTCATTCCATGTAAAGAGTCCATTTCCTATTTTGGGATGTTCCAAGTCCACCTTCAAAAATGATGCCTTCAGTCTCCACATCCTTTCATAACCAACTTCAAGTATACCGATAGATCCATTAATTATTAGACTTGCCAAACGTGGACTTTTTAATTGGAAGGGAGGGGAGTACCAATATAATTGCGCAGCTTCTTTCGCTGATCTTGTGTGGACTAGGATATGTGTGTAATAGGTTGTCCTTTAAGCTATAAGTAGAGATTGTCAAAACTCGGTATCATGATATCATCCGAGAGGGGGAATAACTACCAGTTGTACAAATAAGTAAAATCTCCCTCCATTTCTTAGGCTATAGTACGACGTTTTATAGCATCAATCATCCATAAGAGTAACTTTAATCGTGTTGTTTGCGACAAAGGGGAACCAACTAAGTGTCGTACTTTCAAGTAATTATCCTCCATTTTTAGGTTATAGTGCGGTGTTTCTATAGCATCAAGCATCTGTAAGACTAACTTCACTCATGTTGTATGCGACAAAGGAAACTTCAAAGTAGAACTTATAGATAGAAATTATTGTAAACTGGAAGCGAAGGTTTTGCTTGCTGCACCGACATCTCAAATGCTATTTTCATTTGTGTTTGTGTCTTGCGTGTTTTTTGGGTGCTTCATACTCTTAGATAAACCTGTTTAGTACCAGAACATTGACACTAACAATAGGGTTCAAAATTCTGTATGTTCTTTGTCATTATGGACTTTACGCAATATAAATCCTCGAGTTATGCATCAGTTAGAACTGAAATATGAAAAAGACTAGTGCTGATTGTCTTTACAATTATCAACAACAGACGAGGAACAAGTGTGGATCCAGGCGTCCGACCTGGCAAATTTGTAGGATTTTACACTAAATGTTTCATTACATACTTATCACGTCATGTCGAGTTGGGTTGGCAAAATTGAAGAGTCCATGTATCACGCCTAGGTCCATTTCTCTCAAGTAATTAGTCGAAATATACCCCCCACACCAAATCGCCAGAAAAAAAGAGTCAATTTTCTGTTTTACTAATTATTAATGAGTAAGGAAATTAATTCTCAAGTTAATTGCATTGATAATCTCTAGAGTTGGATTTATGCAGGTTGGAGGGACGCTAATAAGAGTTGGGGGAATGGCAAAAGGTTCGGGGATGATCCACCCTAATATGGCTACAATGCTTGGTGTAAGTCTCCTTGAAATACTATTGTGCCCCACGAACCACGTATTCTTATTCCCTTTCTTCATAGTTCATATTCTAATATTCCAGGTTATAACAACTGATGCCCTGGTTGCCAGTGATGTTTGGAGAAAGATGGTACGGGTTTCTGTAGACCGAAGTTTCAACCAAATTACAGTAAGTAGCATCATCACTGTTCACTTACCCTGTTTGTATTGGCACGGTTCCTTTCACCAGTGTGTTTCATCGCCAAAACTGGCCCTAAACCTTATCTGGCAGTAAATTGATGCCTTGGTTTAGGAGTAATTTAAGTGTAGATCTAATTTATATAAAAAACTTGTAGATCTAACTGTCATTTTCCTTGAACAATGAATATAATGTCTGATATTTATTTTTGAGCCACAATCATGTTTCTTTGTGTTTATGTATACTGCTTCATTATCTAATTTTCCCTGTTCTGCCTACTTGCAAATATATTTTATATATTGATATTTCTGTGAGGACAGGTTTACTCAGAAGTAAATGAGGAAAAACAAGGCCAGCGATACCTCTTGGAACCTCATAGGAAGTCTTTCAGTGTATACAAATTTTTCCTAAGTTGACTTATCCTGAGTTATTTTGGTCAATTGTCGAAGTTGAGAGATTGAGTATTAGTTTTATGATTGGTATCACCATTTGTGCATCTTGAGAGACTGGAACTGGCCTTACCTAATTCTTGGTATTGATGATTTTAAGTACCAACAAGTGGCTCTTTTGTTGATTTGAAAGTTTTAGGCTGCCAATCACGAGAACTTGAATATGGAACTTCAGTTATGAGTCCAGCCAAAATTGTAAAATTATGCAAAAGCTAGTTATTTACCTTGTCCAACCCCATAGCCCCTCTGCCTAGGCAGGAATAAAATATTTGCGACCCTTTTCACTGATTTGTTTTGTCACCTAAAAATTGTTTAAGCATTTAAATGGACGCCCCATAAAAAAAATCCATGTTAAATCTACTACTCCGTTTTATGATTTTTTCTTTGCCAACATGTCTGGTGCTTCACTAAAAGTATTATCTACATACGTGGCTTTGGTATAAATTCTAAAGCTGATTCAGATATGATTTGCTGCAGGTAGATGGAGATACCAGCACCAATGATGCTGTCATTGCTTTGGCTAGTGGACTATCTGGATCAAATAGGATTTCTTCTTTGACAAGTTCTGAGGGGAAACAACTACAAGCATGCCTTGATGCAGTATGTTTTACTGCATTTTTTACTTTCTTCCCATCCATTCTGATAATTGTCGATTAAAGGAATCAACTTTCCCATGGCGTACATTCAATTTTGTGAATATCTGTTCTTTCTTTCATAGTTCAAACTTATTTGCTGCCATCATGGCGCTACCTGCTTGAACCGACTTCAATTCTGTTTTGCAGTCTTGATGTACCAAACATTCACTTCATCTTTATTGCATGTAATTTGCAATTTTTTGTATCCATTTGCTGGTAAATGGCTTTCTTATGTTCAATTTTCTCAGTATGATGATCTAGGTCATAATATGGAGGAGAAAAAGTATTAAGCATTTGGTGCTTGCAGTATATTTCCTTGCAGAAGATAGTTTTCTTTGTGGCTTATTTAATGCACTTCTTGTGATATAAACCTTGACAATCAGGGTTACTAGCAGGACACTTAATTGGTTTCATTCAATGTGTGAAACCGCCCAATTTCACACTTTTAGCTTCTTCTCTTGGAGATGTAAATTAGTGCACATATGGTAGTTTGAAGCTATATTTAAGAATTATTTCGTTCGTTTCAGGTAATGCAAGGCCTTGCAAAATCAATAGCTTGGGATGGAGAAGGAGCTACTTGCTTGATTGAGGTCTGCAACCTTTGCTAACAACCATTACGACTTAGTTTAACATGGACCTAAATGTGGTATCAGTTGAAATTAATATTGATCTCCCAGTAGTTCTAGATTAACCAAATTTCTGCCAAAGTGTTTCCCAAGTATTAGTAGGAGTATAATTAATTACATAGTTAAGATTGTAGGCCCTATATGTATTTGGCAAATCAAATTCATTTGTGAAGCATTTTTGTTTCAAAAAAAGGCTAGTTGTCATTTTCTTTACTCTTTAGGATTTGATAAGTGAGCACATTGTAGAATGGTCATCTGTGATCTTGTTGTTTGACTGCACAAAGTGGATGTGTAGAAGGGAGATGACGGTGGAAATAAATATTTAAACCTTTCATTACTAATCAAAATGTGTAGGTCACTGTTAGTGGTGCAGGCAGTGAAGCTGAAGCTGCGCAGATTGCACGCACAGTAGCATCTTCTTCACTTACCAAGGCATGATTTCATAATCGTACCACTTTATATTTCAAGTCTGAATTTTCAAGTTAGCTAATACTTTTTCGTTGTGAATTTGTCTATTAGGCTGCCATATATGGGAGAGATCCAAATTGGGGACGCATTGCTTGTGCTGCTGGCTATGCAGGAATTCCTTTTGACTTGAACTCCCTCCAGATATCACTTGGAGATATTCGGCTTATGCATGGTGGACAACCACTTCCATTTGATAGGTACAGTCTCTCTCCCCCCATAACACACAAAAAGAACTCCCAAAGAGAAAATTCACTTTTGAATCTTTACTTTGTCCATGAATGAATGTTAAATTTTGGTTTTAAATAGATTAAGTGTAGCTTTCTTAGGATCCATGGTTTTACCAGAATTCGCACTACCTGCCTCTACAGTGAGTCACTTTTGATTTTTATTTTTTGGGCCCAAATGGCTCATTCTAGTTCCAATTTTTATTACGGTAAGATTGATTTATATTTGCAAAAGGTCATTTATTAAAATTATTGAAGGCAGTAATGATTCTGTTTATATCTTTTATTTTCCTTATTCATAATCTAAGAATTTTGAGACTTTACAGGGCTTCAGCTAGTAATTATCTCAGAAAGGCTGGTGAGACCCATGGCACAGTTACAATTCAAATTTCCGTTGGTAAGCTTAAGAAAACCGGTCAAACATGCATGAAAGATTTCTTTTTTCTTGTTCAAAACTGCATAAAAACTATAAAATTTCAGTGCAGCCATCATTTAGGGTATCTTCTCATTCACAATTTAGTGACTTGGCTTTGTGGTTTTTAACTTTCTCTCTCTTTGGTCCCACTAGATTTCTCTGTATCTTTCTTACTTTTTCTTCAAAACCAAGTCACCAAGTCATGAAGCAAAACACACCCTTAAGTTCTTGACTTGTGATGCTGTTATTTACAATAAAATGTAGCCATCTATTAGTTTCTCGTCACTTGCTTACTCTTACTATTCAGAATCCACCTGTTAGCATCATCAAATCAGAATACTTGCGCATGTGTACACACACATCCATGCCACTTAAATGTACAAGTATGTAGGAGTTTGATTCTTTCAGATGGTGGAAACTGCAGTTCGAAATTCTGTGCTTTTGAATGATTACAATCTAACTAATATTACTTCCCCCATCTTAAAATGGGTGCCCATTTATGAGTTTTCATAGAAATTAAGGATGTTGACTTTTGAGCATTTTTTCTAGCACTCATACATAATTACCCTTTGTGTCAACATTATAGAATTGCTAGTGCATACTTCACTACAAAATGCACTCATTTTGGGGCAGAGTTAGTATTTATAGTATCCTGGGAGGCTCGGAGAGAGGGAGCAGTATTTATAGCATCCTTAAAATTATATTTCTCGCGAAGCAACTAATACTGCCATTTTTCACTTTCATGCGGTGTGATATATGTAGGCCACATGCAAATTTACCCCTGCAACATGTGTCACACATTGCATGTTTTGGGATGGTCATTATCCTGTAACTGGTGAACCTTAGGGTAATTCATAGTTCTCTTTGGTCAAAGTTAGCAACTATACTCACTGCCAGCGTTAAAAATGAAGTATGTGTCGAATCGTCTTTCTTCTGGTAGTTAGTCTGGCAAACCAGCAAAATAGTCTTACTAATAGACGTCAGTAACTATTGGGGCCCAAACACATTACTATATACAGGTACCGATTATTCATTATGAGCTTATCTGCCTGGTTGTCAAAGAATTCGAGCATATACGTCAATTCTATACTTTTGTGCCATTTGTACTTACCAAACTGATTAAATTTCTGTTTTTGTCATATTCATAGTTCTGTTGGTTTTTTGGTTCATATATATGTAGTTTGGACCAAGGGTGAGCTTGTTGAACTGATTCATTGTTTTGCCCTTGCTTCATTTTCCAACCAGGTGATGGGCCAGGCAGTGGAGTAGCATGGGGTTGTGATCTAAGTTATGATTATGTAAAGATAAATGCAGAGTACACAACATAGTAGATTTCTGATCACGTTCTTCAGTGTTCTATGGAAGAGGTCTCCATAGTCTGTACAATCAAACAGTTTCTGTGTTTTCTCGTAATTGCTGACCTGGCTCTCCTTGTTTGCTATCGTTGAAACTTTGTAACTCATTTTGTCATTGGTGGCAATTTTCTCTAAACTAGCCAATTGTAATTCGTAGACTTTGTTACATATGCTGTGTTAGTCCTCTGTCCTCATTACTGGTTCGATTCAAAAACTTGTCTTGGTGTTGACCTGGGATCAAAAGTTCATCTGTTTTGTGTTTTCGTTGAAACTTGGATATATCTATGTTTGATGTGGAGATTGTTAGAGCTGCATGTGCATCCAGTTATGGTGAGCTAGCCACAAATTATGATAATATGATAGGTCAATTAGCAAGGGATAAATGCACAAACAGAGGTGTTCTTCCATGAATGTTGGAAGTTGGATTGTGGATAATTATTCCAATGGTTTCTTCCAGCTCACCAATGGACGCAACAGCTATCTGCCTGCCGTAAATCATATGTGATCATAATGTTCCGGGGACCATGGCTAATTTCAGTTCCAAGTTCCAAGGGTCAGGGTCATCCTCCTCGGAAAGCCAATCCAGCTCATGGAACTGGGAGGCATTGATCCGGAAAGTGGGATTTATGCCGGTGTCTAATGTACTCCATCTACTTCTTCAATAATTTACCTTGTTTGACTTTTGGTTTTGGGTGCACAAAAAATAAATAAATAATAAATTAATTATTTTATAAATAATGGTATAATATGTAATTTTTATTAAAGCTCATGTGTATGGGAAAATAAAGTTCGTGGAAACATGGTATAAGTGTTTTTCCTAAAGAAAGATAATTAGGACAATTATTTAGAGAGCTTTTGGTCAAGAGCCATGAAAAACAAATACTCCTTCCGTGTTAAGATTATTGTCTTGTTTTCCTTTTTTATTTGTCTCAAAATAATTATCTTGTTTGAAACTTTTTTTTAGGACAACATTTTTATCACTTTATTCTTATTTTTTTTTATCGTATTTCAATTATGAGATATATATGAGTTTTAAAGAAAACTACATATCAAACTAATATTAATAATTCAGTCAAATGTGTCAAGTCAACATAATTTTGGGATGGAGGGAGTACCGGTTTTTGGATGTTTGGCATAAAAAACCTACTAATTTACTAATTGTCTTCTTTGAAATTTTCCTTTTTAATACTCCCTCCGTCCCTAAATTATAGTCCTCATTTCCTTTTTCGTCCGTCCCAAAATAATTGTCCACTTTGAAACTTACCTTTTTAGAACATCATTTTTACCACTTTACCCTTACTTTTTCACCCTACTTTAATCATGGGCCACATACACATGAGCTTTAAAGGAAACTACACATTAAACTAATATTAATAATCCAGTCAAATATGTTTTCTTAAACGGTGCGCTGGGTCAACCAGGACAATAAATTAGGGACGGAGGGAGTACATTACTTTACCTCTTTACCTGATTTTTTTTTCATACTTTAATTTTGGGCCACATATTCATGGGCTTTAAAGAAAGCCATACATTATTTCAATTTTAATCCAATCAAATTTATTTTTTAAACCATGCATCAAGTCAATTCAGACAATAATTTTAGAAGTATAAAATTAAAAAGTACCGTTTGAACATCGTCTCCACATTCAAAAAGATTTGTATGAGGAAATTGGATTAAAATTGAAATTTTCCTTTTTAATACATTACTTTACTACTTTACCCGATTTTTTTTTCTTACTTTAATTTTGAGTCACATATTCATGAGCTTTAAAGGAAGTCATACATTATTTCAATTTTAATCCAATCAAATTTGTTTTTTAAACCATGCATCAAGTCAATCCAGACGATAATTTTAAGAGAAGTATAAAATTAAAAAGTACCGTTTGAACATCGTCTCCACATTCACAAAGATTTGTATGAGGAAATTACAAAAATGGAGATGCAGGGGATCGAACCCTGTACCTCTCGCATGCAAAGCGAGCGCTCTACCATTTGAGCTACATCCCCTTTTGATAAATCCAATGATTAAAATTTTCAAATAGCGTCAAAACCGTTGGTCCAGTTACCCGTAAGATACAACCTTGCATCCATAATTTCATTAGAACAAATTGCGTTTTTCATTAACAAAATAGAAATCATTGATACCCTTCACAAAAATGTACGTATAATTTTCGAGTTTTAACAATATGCAATATGATCTGATGTACTTACACTAGGTTTGACAATTACAACCCAAAAATCGCTAAGCTACTAAACCCGACGTGAAAAGCGACCCAACCCGTCGCAGACCCTTTTTTTGGTAGAAAATATGGGTTATAATGTGTCGGTCCGATACCCATACTGGGTTGACGCATTGCAACCCATTTAATATTTGGGTTGTAATGAAACATGACGTTGCTTATTTTGATCCGACTCATATCCGACCTAACTTATTAAATTATCAGTCCTAATTTACACGCTAAAAAATATATTTTAAATTTGTTATTATGTGACTTGTTGGGAGCACATGATGTGAACCCCAAATGTAATTTTCATTTGATATCTGGTGCAACTGCAAAGAATGAAGGTTTTCATTTAAAATTTTGAACCCACTACCCAAAAGTTGAAAACAAACAGAAATGGAAAGAAATTCGACATATAAAATAAATAGTTTACAATTTCCACACAAGTCAAACATTAGGATTCTCCTACAGTTCTACGAGTCTACCACAGGGACTGGGGTGGTGAACAAGTACTTTGATCAATTGTTGGTGAAGTATGTACAAAAATATTCCATTCGTTTCGGACAAATAGTCTATTATTTAATTTTAGAATATTTTACTTAAAAAATCAAATTTTAAAATTAAGACATAAAAGTCAGTGGCGAATCCAGGAAAATTCTAAAGTGGATTCACTAAAATCAACTCACGTTGGAAAGTGGGTCACATTGTAAAACGATGATGTTTTACAAGGTGAAAATAAATTTTTTTTTTTTGAAATTGGGTTCACTTGCATCCTATTAGGCATACATGCATCCGTTCCTGATAGAAGTATCATTTTATTACTAATAAGCTACTAAAAGAGTCGTTTTCTTAAAAAATTTGACTTTTAAACGATGACTATTTGTCCAGAACGGAGGGAGTAACTAGTACATTGATCCTTCTTTTAGTCCCTCTATTCCAAATAAAATAAAATAAATTATTCGATAAGTTAGTGCTCCCTCCGTTCCACCCAAATAGTTCATGTTTGAAAAGTCTAATTATTAAGAGATACTCCCTCCGTTCCAGGCAAAGACTCCTCGATTGAAAGTAATAAAATGACACTTTTATACCTTAATTTTTTAAAATTGATTCTTTAAGTGAGACATACTAAAATGAAATAGTAGAGTATATAACTAGCATCAAACTTGGTTATTATTACAAAAATGTTTGATCATAATCAATCCGTTAATAGCAAATGTGAGCTTAATATTGAAATGTTATGGAGATGATAAACATAATTTTTTGAAAGTACAGAATTTATTTTTAAAATTATAACTTTACTTGTTTATACTTTCTTCAAATTACATTATAATCATTACTATTTTTAGAAATATTAAATTGAGAAAGGAGAATAAAGAGCATCTACAATGGATGCTTCTATCCACACTCTAAATGACTCTAAATAAAGAGTGTTTTAGTTTGAATAGTTACTCCTCTGTCTCTCTATCTTCCGTTTTTAATTATAAAAATATATTGGTAGTGATGTGCCTGGCCCAAGCCAGGTCACGAGCAAGGTACGAGCGACCATCACGTACCAGTCACGGGGTCAGACAACGTGGGACCTACTAGGTCTAGCGGGTAGAACTAGCAACAAGCAATGAGTAAAGTAACTCCAGCCCAAATCTGGTCGGACGCAGGCCCTGCTGCCTGACCAGGGGCCATGCTCGGGGACCACCCTTATAGCAGGCAAAGAATCAGACTCATCCGGTCCAAACCTGGTCGGGCATTGGTCTTGCCTGCTCGACCAGGGGTCATGCCCGAAGTTTACACTTATTTATAACCAGTCTATAGTGTATACCATATAGTCAGGCAGAGCCTTGCTCGCCCATGCACATATTGAGCAAGGAGCCAAGGAAACTTGCTCTCCAAGACAAGTCAAATGTTTCCTTATCCAAGAAGGATTCCTACCATATCTGCTCTTACATTCACGCGGTCAGCCGCCTATCACGCCTAAAATTAAGTGATTCTCTCCTAATCCTACAAGATAACTAGGGCAGTGAATCCTAGCCGGATTGAATGACATTGGGGGCCTATAAATGCCCCTCCATACGCTATATTCAATGTGCATACTCTTTTTTGAGCCTAGGACCTCTGTCCAATTATCTTTTTACTCTCTCACACGATACTTACTCTCACGCCGGAGTGGTTTCGCGAGGCCAAGCCTTGCACTTCCACTAAGGTGTTTTTGTGATCTTAATCAGGTTCAAGGAAGCAGATCAAGCCCAGATATCCTATCCATCACACGGACGACCCAAGCTGCATTTTTGCCACATCATTTTGGTTCTGTTGCTAGGAAATGAAGTCTCAAAACTTTCCTCAAAGTTTTCCAGTAAGATTCTCAAAAATCCGTCTTATTGCAATGGCTGGCAAGGGTAGCAAGCATCACACCACCGTTAGTAACCACCAGGCTGGAAACAACAACCCACCGCCGGGGGATCTGTCACCAAGGGCGCCCCAAGGGGTTCAAACGAGGAATTAGAAGGTGGTAGCTTGGCATGCGGCTCACGGTGAGAATGTCACGTATGTTGAGGAGCATCTGTCTCAACATGCTAGCCAAAATCAAACGAGCTAGCGAGATGCTAGTCAAGTCATTAAAGAGCAAATGGATGCTCGTGCTCAAGACCTAAGGATCCAACTGAACCGTCAGCGAGAAAATGGTCAGGGAAGCCAAGTGAGCCTGCACGGGTAAACCCCTGACCAATAGGCTGCTGCTCTACAAGTCCAAGCGGAGTATTATAATAAGATGTACACACTCAATCAGCAGTTGCTCGTTTTGGGCCACGCCCCGGTTCTAGTTGTAGATTTGGTGCTACCTGCTCTCAGCAATCTAGCACTCGTTGGTGCTGGCCAGGCCTCCCAACACTTACCCTCGCCGAGCAGACGGATCCCTTCCGTTATTCATGTACCCTCGGAACAAGCCAATGAGGTGCAGAGGGCAGATGATTAGGTGGAGAGTAGATACAGCCGCCATAATCTTTCCCACAAACACCACCGCCAGACGGAACACCGCGCCCGGGAAAAAAACCATAGTCGCCACAGAGCCCGTGAGTACGCGGAGGCAGATGCACACCGACCAAGGCATAGATCACGAGTTGAACGGGAGGCAAAAGCTTCTTATGAACCAACCTTTTTCCCCACAGCTTCCGAACACTCCCGGGGAGCACACAGTCATCAGTCAGAGCATGCTCGCTCATCCAGACTCATAGTGGACGCAGAACAACGCCTGTCCAAGGGAATGGAAGCCATGAAGCGAGACATGGCCAAACAAATGACAAATTTAGCCATGGCCAAGCCCGGTTATGGGGCCCCAAAGCCGCTGGAGGGCAGTCCATTCACTCTAGAGATTGAGAACGTGCCACCCGCGCAAGGGGTAACCTTTCCACAGTTTGAAAAATATTTTGGGAAGACCCGGGCAAGTACTGGCTCAGGTCATTCAAGGCACAGATTTGAATTGTCACAGATGTAGAGGCTTTGAAAATGTGAGCCTTCGAGGGTGCTCTCCAGGGAAAAACACACTCGTGGTTGGGCAGAGTTCCCCGGGGATCCATCGGCAGCTGGGAGATGCTCTGAGAAAAGTTCCTAGAGGAGTTTGACACGGCGGGCCCCACGCCCAAAAATCGATTTGATCTCGGTAAGATCAAGTAGGGCGACCACGAGTCATACAATAGCTACTTGAAAAGGTTCAAGGAGATGCTCGACCAAGTAACTGCCACCACTGACCCTGAGATCACGTTCTGCTACCTCAACAACATGAGAGCATGCCTGCTGAAAACGATTCTGACCATGAACCCGAGTGCCTCAAAGGCAGAATTGTTGGCCAATTCTCACCTTCTCTGCTCAACAGAGAATACCGAGGGCAATAAGCCCAAGAACAAGGACAAGACTCAGGACAGCTCGGCCACGCTAGTTGACTAGAGCTAGGAGGGCAATAACCGCCCGCGCAGAGACATGAGGTGCACATTAACTCCCGGACAAAGATTCAGGGAATCATAGTTTACTCCGCTGAACACTACCCGTGAGGAGATCATGTTCCATGTCGGGGATGCGTTGCCGGTGCCTTACCCACGACCCTGAGCTCGCCCATACCAGGGACAACATGAAGTATTGCGACTACCATCATGGTAGTGGTCACACAACAGAGGAATGCAACGTGTTGAAGCGGGAAATACAGAAACTGATTAATGTGGGCAAATTGGACCGCTTTAAAAGGAATCAGGGCGCGGGTAATAATGTTGATAATGACCGACAAGGGAGACCCCCTAGAAGAAGAGGTGGCCATGCCCCTCAGATACAATGGGTAGTTAACGTGATTCAAAAAGAACTCCCATCCAACACTCAGATCGGGAAGCACATATACTCCCTGTCTAAAGCCGAGAATTCCCCGGCAGTATAGCGGGCAGGGGAACCCAGCATCTATTTCACCCGTAGCGAGCTAGCGAGCACTCTGGCATCCGAGCAGCCGTTAGTCATCTCTTTCCTTGTGAACAATTGGAAAGTTCATAGAGTGCTGCTTGATTCATGAGCGTGCATGTACTATTCTGCTTCAAAGGGCTAGAATTAGCAGATACCCGGCTCAAACCGTACCTGGGAAAGCTTGAAGGATTCACCAACCATCAAGTGAGTGTCAAGGGCACCATCGAGCTTGAAGTCTTTATGGGAGACGGGGCACAAACCCGGACATAGATGATCACATTCCTGGTGATCGATCTCAAATCTGCATACAACTGTATTCTCGGTGCCCCGGCCATGGCTAAGTTTCAGATGGTCACCTTTATACCTCACCAAAAGGCCAAGTTCTACATCGAGGATGGGGTGGGTATTCTTAACAACAAGCCGCGGGCAATGTAGGAGTATATCCAAGATTCTTAGAGGAAGAAACATAAGCTGATCGTGGACATTCCCGAGCAAACAATCACAATCCTTGAGAAGGAGGCCACTACCAGCACCACACCAGGCCCAGTCCCCATTAACAATATTGAGCTCGGGAAATCCTCTAGAACGACAGTACTTATGAAGGTCGATGAGGCCGAGCACGCTCCAGCACCAACGGTCTTTAGGCGTAAGGCCCGGCGTCCCGCGTCACAAGAGATTGAGATGGATACTCTGCAAGTTCGAGATGAGCCTGAATTCCAGTCACAAGACGAGTTGGAAGAGATCATCACCAATCCTACTTATCCCGAGCAGAAAATCAAGATCGGGAAGGCCATGTCTCCCAAAACTCGGGCCAGATTGATCGAACAACTCAAAAGCAGCCTTGACGTGTTTACCTGGACCGTTGAAGACATGCATGGAATTAATGGGAGTGTTGCCCGACACGACCTGAACATGGACCCAACCTTTCAACCCATCAAACAGTGGCCAAGACAGTACTCACCAGAGAAGAGTGCAACGATCAAAATAGAGGTCGAAAAGCTCCTGAAAGCTGACATCATTGAGGAGATTCAGTACCCAACCTGGCTGGCTAATGTGGTGATGGTCAAAAAGACCAATGAAAAATGACGCATGTGCGTTGACTTCTGGGCCTCAACAAAGCTTGCCCAAAAGACTGCTACCCGCTGCTGCGTATCGATGTGCTCGTGGAAGCCATAGCCGGTTTTGAGATGCTCAGCTTCTTAGATGCGTACTTAGGGTATCAGCACGTAAAGATGAACAAGCAAGACAAAGCGAAACAACTTTCCAAGCAACCGGTGGTCTTTACTGCTACAAAATGATGCCCTTCGGGCTAAAGAATGCAGGGGTCACCTATAAACGCATGGTCAACAAGGTCTTTGGCTCCAAGATCGGGAGAAACATGGAAGCCTACATTGATGATATGGTCATCAAAACCAGAGGCTGTGACCACACTCTTGACCTGAAGAAAACGTTTTCCAATCTACGCAAGCATAATATGAAGCTGAATCCGAGCAAATGCATGTTCGGGGTCCGAGTAGGGAAGTTCCTCGAGTTCATGGTTAACCAGCGTGGGATAAAGGCAAATCTGGAGAAGATCCATGCTTTGATGAAGATGGAGAAGCTTTACTGCATCAAGAACATCCATCGACTAAACGGCAAGATCATTTCCCTTGGTCGCTTCATCTCTCGATCAGCGGAGAAGTGCCTTCCATTCTTCAAAGTCTTGCGCGGTAACAAGGGATTTGAATGGAATGAGGAATGCGCCAAAGACCTCGAGTAGCTCAGGGAATATCTTGGCAGACCGCCACTCCTTAGCAGCCCCGTACCCGGGGAACCATTATATGTGTATCTGGCAGCCACGGACCAGGCAGTGGTCGCTGTCCTAGTTAGATAGGAGGTAGGAAATCAAAAGCCTGTGTACTATGTATCGAAGGCCCTCAGTCTTGTTGAGGGTCGTTATTTTAATGTAGAAAAATTGGCTTACTCTCTTGTCATAGCTGCCCGAAAATTAAGGGCTTATTTTTCTGCACATGTAATCATAGTATACACGGACGCGCCACTGCGTAAAGTCCTCCACAAGCCTGATTCATCGAGTAGGCTACTCAACTGGTCAATCAAGCTCACAGAATTTCACATCGACTACCAGCCCAGAAGAGCAATCAAGGCCCTAGCCTTGGCTGACTTCTTGGTGGAAACAAGCTTCACTCAGCAAGAAGAGCCTGAAGCTCAACAACCAACAGAGTCAGGGTACAAGCAGCTTCCACGGCCTCGACCGACCTACTGTTGGAACATTTATATGGACGGTCGGCGAGCAAAGTCGGGAGCAGAGCTGACATCCTTCTCATAGCTCCCCACCAGATCACAGAGTTTAAATTGGATCTCCGATTCATGTTCCCTACCTCTAATCATTACGTTTGACATTAAAGTGTTACTTTATAACATTAAAAGTGTCACTTTTTAGCATTAAATGCGATACTTTTAACCCTACAAGTGTTATTTTGCCTTATAAATAAAAATCGTCGTTATTGACCTTAAAAGTGTCACTTTTTAACATTGAAAATGTCATATTTTAGCATTAAATGTGTCACTTTTGACAGTCAACGTTAGTTTTAAAGTGACACTTTTTAGTATTAAATATATCACTTTTTAGTATTAAGAGTGTTACTTTGTATTTTAATGAGAATTATAATGAATTTTCCTTTATAGTGCCACTTTTAACCTTAAAATGTGTCACTTTTGTCTTTTTAATGTGTCACATTTGGGTTTAAATGTGTCATGAGCAAAATGAGGAACTTCACATTAAGGTGCAAAACATATTTATTCCATAGCTTGTGGGAGTCAAACAAACCCTAGAATTTTCGCTAAACTTTAGGTACCGAGTCTAAACCATCTTGGCTATTTGGTTTTGTGTTTTTTAATAACATGTTATTTAATTATTGTGACCTGTGAATTCCTAAATGGGACTCCGTCTTACGGATTTAGGATCCGTAAGACTGTCCTACATAAGTCTTTGC
>JABEVN020000148.1:0-25000 GCA_013146195.2 Codonopsis lanceolata | reverse complement strand
GCATTGTGGCATGTTATAAATTGATGTTGGTTTTAAATTATTATTATTACCAATAAAATAGATAAATCTTACATTGATTAAAAATTGATGTTTATTTTAAAATTCTTTAAATAAAAAGACTTCTACTTTTATCATCAATAAAAGAGAAGAGAAAGATGCATTCCATTATATAGAAAAAGATGTTGGTTTTAGATTCTTTAAATAAAAAACTTCTACTACTATTACCAAATGATGAGATGTATTCCACATTGGTTAGAAAATGATGTAGGCATTAAAAGTCTTTTTATAAAAGGTTTAATACTAGTAGAAAAAATAAGTATTTCACACTGGTCAGGAAAGTGACATTGGTTTAAAATGTTTTTAGATAATCTATCTCACATTGGTTATAAAGAGATCCACATTATTTAGAAAAAGATATTAGTTATAAAAGTTTTTAGATAAAAGAATTTTTATGTTATTATCAATACAAGAGATGTATCACACATTGTTTAGAAAGAGATGTTAGTTTCAAAATTCTTTAGATAAAATATTACTACTATTATTATTTTTATGTTATAACCAATAGAAGAGATGTATCACACGTTGTTTAGAAAGAGATGTTGATTTCAAAAGTTTTTATATAAAAGACTATTATTATTACTATAGAATAATGTATCCCACATTTGTTAGAAATTAGTGTTGCTTTTAAAAATACTATTATTACCAATAGAAAATATATATAGCACATGGTTAGATATAAATGTTTGTTTTAAAAGTCTTTAGATAAAAGTTTTAAAACTTTTATTACCAATATAAATAGAAAATAAGTATTTCACATTGTTAGAATATGAATAATGATTTTAAAAGTCTCAAAATAGATATTTTAATACCAACTCTTCTATTAGTAATAAAATGTTAGATTTTTAATCTAATGACTTTTAAAATCAAAATCAATTTATAACGGATATGAAATATATCTCTACTAATATTACCAATAAAAAAAATGTATCTTACATTTGTTATAAATTGATGTTAATTTTGAAAATATTTTCATAAAAGATTTCTACTTTTATCATCATAGAATAAATGTATTTTAAATTGTTTAGAAAGAAATGTTAGTTTTTAAAGTCTTATATTAAAGACTTCTACTCTTATTACCAATAAAAGATATGTATCTCACATTGTTTAAAAATAAATGTTGGTTTAAAAAGTTTTAAGATTAAAGATTTTTTATTACAAATAGAATAGATACATGTATCTCATATTTGTTACAATGTATTCTACTATTATTATTAATAGAAAAGATATATCTCGCGTTGTTAGAAATTCATGTTGGTTTTAAAAATACTATTATTACCAATAAAATAGATGTATCATACATTTGGTAGAGAGTAATGTTGGTTTCCAAAGTCTTTAGATATACGACTTCTACCATTATTATCCATAAAAGATGTATATCTCACATTGGTTTGAAAGTGATGATGATTTAATTTTAGATAAAAAATTTTTTTACTATTATTATTAATAAAAGAGATATCCTAAATTGGTTAAAAAATTATGTTGGTTTTAAAAGTCTTTAGATAAAAGACTTTTAGTTTTATTATCAATATAATATATAGAAGAGATGTATCTTACATTATTTATAAATATGTGTGAGTTATAAATTTTTTAAGACAAAAGACTTCTACTATTATTACTAAATGAAGATATGTATCCCACATTGGTTAGAGAATGATGCTGATTTTAAAAGTTTACCATTATTATCAATAGATCATGAGAAGTATTTCGCATAAGTTAGAAAAGTGATATTGGTTTAAAAAACTTTTTAGATGATGAATCTCAGATTGGTTACAAAGAAATGCATCTCACATTATTTAGAAATGAGTATTGGTTATAAAAGTCATTAGATAAAAGCATTTTTATGTTATTACCAATAGAAAATATGTATCTTACATTGTTTAGAAATGAATGTTGGTTAAAATTTTTTTATCTACTACTATTATTACTAATAGAAAATATGCATATGGTTAAAATGCAGTGTTAGTTTTAAAAGTCTTTAGATAAATGACTTAAACTTTCATTACCAATTGAAATATAAAATAAATATCTCACATTGTTTAAAAATGAATTATGATTTTAAAAGTTTTTAACAAAAAAAACTTATAATATTATTATCAAGTTAGATGTTAATTTTAAAAGTATTTAGATAAAATATTTTTATTATTATTACTAATACAAAATATGTATCTCACGTTTGTTAGAAACTTATGTTAATTTTAAAAATATTTAGGTAAAAAAATCGTTTAATATTAGTAACAATAGATTTTTATATTATAATAATGGAAGAGATTAACAATCTAATTATAATTACTAAAAGTTATATTATTATTATTACAAAAATATACATATATATATATATATCCCAAATTATACCAAGAGCACTGATCAGTAAATAACTAGTCTATATTTAATCCAAGTGAAAAACTTTTATCATTTCATAGTTGTGATGGTCAGTATTTAGTTTCGTGTGGGTTGGCGGAAGAGCAAACCAATGACCATTTATTAAACAAACATTTAAACATTTAAAAGTAGATCTATTATTAATTTATTATACTTAAAATACAGAAGACAATGACCATTTATTAAACAAACATTTAAACATCTAAAAGTAGATCTACTATTAATTTAGTACACTTAGAATACAGAAGACAAATGAGTAGCAGATGTGAAGTTGAAGTTGGCACATGCGGTTTGGCGGAAGAGAAGGGAGGAGCTGAACCGCAAGGCTTGACTTGGCCACATTGAACTGCAGAAGATTGTTCTCAAGTTGGTACCCTCCAATTGTAATGGCATGCCATGGGGACCTTAATCTTAGCTTCAAAAACCCAAGACACATAACATTCTTACTCACTTGAACCATTGAGTTCGCACCAAACACCCTCCAGTACACTTCCTCACTCTGCAAAACGAAATCGATGACAGGAACTGCAGGCCCGACACGCGTGCTTCCGATGTTCTTTGAGCTGTAACATACTTCAAATGGTGCCACGGGTGCAACCCTAGTGAAATTTGAGGCTGCTTGGACAAAAGCGTTAACAAAAGCATCATAAACTGATGGTTCAAAAACGGTATAGGGATATTCAACCGTGCTAATCTTTGTTCCACCATTCCCTTCGTTGTCGAATGAAAGAAGTGTATCATTTATTGGAACGATTTTTCCGTTGATTTTGATAGACGTGACTCCAATAAAGTAGTCTGAAGATGGCTGTTCTATCCAACTTCCACGATTGATTAGAAGCGGGGTGTAAGTAAGAGAGGAAGCGGCATTAACATTGGGAAGAAACGTATATGGTCCATCACCAAGAATGATGACACCTTTTGAAGGACTCAAGCATATGGCAAATATTTTACGGTAGTCAAAGAACCTTGGAAATTGAGAAGCAAGTGATAGGTGAGTCCTACCAAGACCAGCAATACCTTTGACACCACTAGCAAGACCTTCTAAAACATATGTCCTGGTACAAAAGAAGAAAAACTCCGGCACAAAAACAACCTCGGTAGGGTTCTTCCCATTTGTTGACTGTATCGAAACAATGTCCGAAGTAAGGTCGCCAGATATGCTGTGGCGCGTGACTGAGTTTTCCGGGAAGTGCGAGCATGTGTTATTGTGGCAACTCGGCCCGGGAGGGCCATCACACGTGCCACAAAATGAATCCACCCTTGCAAGTTTGCACTCAGGCATTTCGCAGGTGTAATATTTGTAGGTGGAGGAGACATAGCCGTTTTCGCAATCTGTCCATAGGTATTTGCCGCCTAGATCGACTGTTAGTAATAAGGAAACAAATGGGGTTCTCTGTTTGATGTGGGTAAGGTATTGGAGGGTTGAAGGGTCTTTGGTGACAGGGAGAAGTAGGGCTTTGGGCTTGACCATTGATGTTTTGGCGAAGGAGGCTGAAATGTAAAGAAGAGAGCACAAGGCAATGAAGTGAAATGAAGAAGCCATTAGAAAAGAGGTCAAGGTGGCCTTTGAAGTGGGAAGTAGATCTATCCTTTTATAATGGAAGCGACTTCCATCTCTTAATTTCTGCACATTGCTAAGAAGATGGGGTTGGTGGAAGTTTGAGTTCTCCGATATTAATCAAGTAATTGTTCACTATCTTTTTCTAATTATCATGTGATAGGGTTTCCATTAATTTAATTTATGTACCATTCCTCCCAGGCCCAGCTGCCATATTCCAATATTGTAGCTGTATGTCATAAATTAATTTATCTAGCAATACTGTAGAGTTTATTTTCGGGCAAAAATTTCACTATTTTATTTTGAAATGATTCATTTAAAAAGTCAATTTTTAAAATTAAGGTATAAAAGTGTCATTTGATTAATAATGTACTATTAAAAGTGTTATTTTTTAAAACGTTTGATTTTTAAACGGAGACTAGGTCTAGATCGGAGGAAGTATTTATTAATATATATAAAACACCTACACACATGTATGCAGAAAACAAGATAAGCAAATCACTTGACAGTATTCTAAAAATCATTCTAGGCGCCCGCTTAGGCCGCTAGGTGCTACACCCCACCTTGGTGTTTAGAAATCAACTCAACTAAATTCATTTATTTTCTAAAAAGTAATTAATAAAAAATAATAAAAAATTAATAAAAAATTAATGAATTATGTGTTGTAGTAATTTATTGAGTTATGGAGTCTTGTGTTGTTTTTAACTTTGAAATGATTGAAGTGCTTATATGTAATCTGACTCAAAAGGGATTTGGGTCTCGCTTAGGCAAGGAGGCTCTCTACTACATTGGCTCACTATGCTTTATAGTTACAGGACTACTGAACACCATTGGCCTGACCCATACGTGACAAGCCAACCCTCACTACAACAAAAAATGGCTTTTACAACGTTACGAAAGACCTTTTACAACGTTTTTGAAAATGTTGTCACAGCCAACGTTGTAATAGGTCATTTTATTTCACAATGTTTTTCAAAACGTTGTAAAAAACGTTGTTGTTTATTCCCACAATTCATTTCAAAAACGTTGCAAAATTAATTTTACAACGTTTTTTTAAAAATGTTGTGATATTGATACTACAACGTTTTTACAAAAAAACGTTGTAAAATTAATTTTACAACATATTTAAAAAAACGTTGTTGTGGTATCAATATCACAACATTTAAAAAAAAACGTTGTAAAATTGATTTTACAACGTTTTTGTAAAAACGTTGTAATATCAATACCACATCATTTTTTAGAAAAACGTTGTAAAATTAATTTTACAACGTTTTTTGTAAAACGTTGTAAAATCCAATTGACAACATTTTTTATACAAACGTTGTAGGATCAATTTCACAACTTTTTTTTAAAAAAAATGTTGTAAATGATATTTTAAAAATAAAATAAAATCATGGTTCTTATATAAGAAACAAAATCCTGGTATATATATATAAATTGCCGATCTAATTCCATTCCATCCATTACATCAATCTAAGCTGTCAAAATGACAAGTTTCGGTACATAATACTTGAATCTAAGAGGGACATACATCGAATATAAACAAAGGAAACATACTATTACATTTTTCGTAAGGCTTGGCTCAAAATCCTATTGAACAAATATATCTTGAACAAGGTATTTTTTGTAATGAACCGGTCTCAAATCCTATTGTACCCTCTTCAAATTCTACACATTCCATCAATTCCCAGAGTGGACAGCCTTGCTGCCGTTACTCTTCCTCTGTTGAGCAGTACTAGTAATTTTGGCTCGAGCTCCTATAAGTTCAAGCTTAAGAAACATAACAAGGTTGCTTTACATGTACAGCTGGAGAAACTTTTCGTGACTACATAATTTTTAGCCAAAGGTCTAGTAATAATATTGCAGAAACAGAAATAAAAATTAAGTAAACAGTATGAAATTATTAACAATGGTTCTTGAAAACGAGGTTATGTATGTACAAATAACATACTGTAGACTTTACCTACCGGTTGTGATCTAATCTCTACATCTTTACAAAATCGAACTGCGAAGTCTGAATCCTGCATAACAAGAAAACCAGGACATTATAGGGTTTGCAAATGTTCGTCAAGTAGACATATAACTGCAAACTACAGCAACCATAATACTGATTGTCGCGTGACACGTTACCTTCCTCTCATACTCAAAAGGATATCCATTCCATTTACTCTGAATAACAGCTTAAGTGAAACAATTCTTTCATATCTTGAATCAATATCATACAAAATGCTTGTAAGGTAAATGTTATAGAAATCATTGCACCTATACTCTACAAACAAATTTTATGATATTTTGACAACCACGATGTCTTCAAACAACTGCAATTACTGTAACTTAGTGTTCATGATCATAAAGTAAATTATTGTAACTTACTTTCGGAGAGATTAGCAATGCATCATCATGGTTCAGTCTACGACAGAAGGCAGGAAATTTCCTGCACAGAATTACCAACAGTGGAGAATTTGTCCTTTGCAATTAGTGCCTTGAATGAACTACATAGAGCCATAATCACTCTTTATTCAACTCTAAAAATGGCAGGAAAATCCTGAGATGTCCCACTGATCTTCTAGGGTGTTCGAATGAATAATTATCTATGGATAAATAAGAAGTACATGCAGCGATATTCCTCGATTAGGTTGAGCCATGAGAGAGTTCAACATACCATAGAGTAGGCTAAATAAGCAAAATCAGATGCTCCAAAGTTAACACCATCAAACACAAAGCTCATCTTTAGACAACAACTAAGGCCTACGAGAATTTACCAATATTTTTGATAATGTCAAAGCTCATCAATAAGAATGTACGTAAAAAATACCTTAAATGTCAGTGACATGACAAAAGAGAAATATTACAAGAAAAGTTGCCCCAACAAAAGGACAACTCAGAGCATGAGGCTCCTGCTATTGCAGGCCTTAAAATTTCATGATGAGCATGTCAGAATTGAACAACATCCCCATCATTCACACTTACGAAACAAGTATAACCAAGAAGAACTGCAAACAAGCTGTAGAGGAATAGCAGGGGAAGAGATAAACAATGCCTCATGTTAGCTATTCATTCCTGATCCTGTAGCGTTTTAGACATTACTTCATTCTATCATACATGGCCATTGTGACTGACAGTTCGGGGAAATTCCAAACTGAGCCGCATACATTTGTTTTAATATAAAAGAAGCAACCTTTCTCTAAAAAAAATAGTGCCAGTAGTATAATCCACCTTCTAAGACCAGGATGCCAAAAGTATGGGTAGCCACGTAATACTTACTAGGAATTCTACTGAAACCAAATCTTTTTACACTAGGTTGAATAAAGAAAGACCAAGAATTGTTCTTTTGGGTAGCATACATCAAAATCCACACGGATTTAACAAGGAGCTTTTTGTTAAAAGGTAGAAGTTGATTATCCACCACAGACTAAATTAAAAAGCCCAAGGATATAGAACTACTTCTAAATATCACAATAGGAGTTAGAACCTATCATCTAAAATTAGATAGCAACCTTCTTATACCAAATGTTGGGGTTTTGGGTTATGAATTAGCCTTTCAAAATGGAAAAGTAAACATTTCAAACAATTTGGCTTAGACTGAAAAAGTGTCTTTTATATGGGATCAGTAGATTTGGAACCTACACTTCTAATAAGATTCCAACATCCATAATCTGAATCCTTCTTCTTATAAATATCCAACTCTAAGGATAACTGCTAGCACCAATCCAAGGACCAATCCCAACTACAATGTGGATTTACACAAATTATCAGTACAAACCAGTGAGAAACGAGAAAGGCATCTATGATAGTTGTAGAACTTTGTATGGTACCTGCAACACTTGGGAGGTTGTGGCAGTGACCTTGTCATGGTCCCTTTCTATAAATTAATGCACTTGCAATTATAGCCTGAAAGAATTAAGTGTGAATGTTCACGACCTAAACTATATTCATCGGATACTAAGCATGCAATTAAGTCGGTAGATAACTTTTACCTGTCCAGCAACAGCTAAGCCATCAGCTAAAAGTGAAGTTGCCAGCCAAACTTGTAAGCAAACTTGAAATGCATCACATTTGGCTGAGGCTTGATGATTAGATTAATGCTGAGATTAACCCACTCTAATACAGTTGTGTGACTATTTGCTTTGGAAATTGGACCCTGGACCAAGACCAGTCTTACTCAGAACTTGACAAATTAATACTCCTACTTACTGGAGTACCCAACCTGAGATAGAATTGTAACTAGATAGCAATTTGGCGTTGCACATAATGAAAAGAAAAAACTGACCACCAAGATTGCCTCAAAGTATTGCAACTGAGATAGAATTGCAACTGGATAGAAATTTGTTGTGCCTTGTGGTTCAAGTGTCCCTTGCCACGAAAACCCTTGTATTTCTTTCCAGCAGATGTGAGTCCCCGAATCTAATAAACATTTGATTTCAATTCATAATGCTGAATCATCACACATAACTAATTGATAAAATGAAGGGTAATATTATATAGTAGTTTGTACAGGTGCTGAGATTCGATAAAAATTACAACCTGATCTGATTGATGAAAATGATGTCTAAAGTGTTGGATTTGGAAGAAGACAAGCTAGTAAAACCATTGCCTCAGTTGACCATATGTCTAACTGCAAAATTAAAGTCACAGAATAAATAAATTGATGTGTAATTTATAGACTACTGTGTAATACCTATTACACCTGTTGAAATTGCAATTCTTAAAAAGAAAAACTAATTAGATTATTAAAGCTCATTAACATCTCTACAGAGATTTATCAGATGTTCATAAGCAATGGGATACATAAACGTATGAGAATGGAGGAAGCTAGCTAAAGATGTTGGTTCTTCAAACATACAGCATACAAGATAGCTGCAATCAAAGTACCACAACATTAAGAAGGAAAAAGAGAATCATATACTAACTCTATCACATGAGTGTTTACTTTATAATTTGCATATTGTTCCTAAGTGAGTGTCATTACTAGGCTGATTTGGTACGTATGATTTCAATTCTAGGACTAACATTTGAGTAATGGCAATGCCAATATTTTGTATGAAGGGTTTTATAGTGCCAAGGCATTGATGGAGGAAAGATTAATAGGCTGGAAGACAGTTTGTTAGTCCCAAAGGGCATAATAATAAACTAGAAGGGGGGGCGGGTTGAATAGCTTATTAGACACTTAGAAACTTTTCGTATAAGTTCCTAAAACAAGCACTTGAAATCTATTAAAGAGATTGAAGTAGCGGAAGTCTTGTAAGGAAGACAGTTTAGGTCTGCCGGTGAAGGACTACCGGTAGACTTGACTGAATACTCAAGTCTGCTATTTGAAGTGATGAGTAAATTTATATGAAACAGTTCAAAGCAGTAATCAACAGTAATGAAAGAACACAAGTATTTTGAGATGATTCACACTATAAAGAGTGCTACGTCCACCACCAAGGCAATCAACTTTGGATTTAAATGTGCAATATATTTTCCACTAGTTCTATTACAAAGAGTTCCAATGGATCGTGTACAAAATATTTGAGTTGTGTTTGGGGGTTTGGGAATTGAATATCTGGAAAACAGAATATTCAATTGTGCAGAAGAATAGTTAAAGAAATAACAATAAGAAGCTTAAGATAAAGTGTTGATGCAGATCTTCTTGATTGTTGTTGAGGACTTCTTGATCAGTTTACGATCTCTTGAATGCACTGAGTATAAAGACTTTATGTTGTTGGAGAATTTCAGAGCATTATTTTATTCAGTCTTTAATGGCAGTATTTATAGCAGGGGCATTCTTGAGATCCGTTGGAGAAGACAAAGTGTAACAGCCTCTATTAGGTTGAATGCATTAAATGCATGGAGCTGTCTTTGATGATTTCGTCTTCACTGATACTGAGCAGGGAGTAGCAGAAAGTTGTAGAAACTAGCAGGTGAGCAATCAGAGTTGCAGACCTGCAATAGTTGGTACAGTCTGTGAGTGTCAGTCTGTTCACATGCTCTGTCACTTTTCAGAAGGCGACAGTCTTCACTTTTCGGAAAGCTGGACATGTGTGTCTGAGGAGTCAAGTGTTGATGAAGGATTTGTTTAATTCAAATTCAAACTGATAAAGTTTGAATTTAATTAATCCACTAAGACTTGATGACACGTCATGCTTGAACAATTGCAAACAAGGTCTGCCGCTAGATGCTGAGTGAGGTCTTCTGGTGAAGCTTTGCTGAAGTCTTCCGCTGAACCTATAAAGCCTATAAAAACTATTCTATGGCAAAGTTCTATACACAGTTGACACGCTAATTGATATGCAGCTCAATTAGCCACTAATGTATAAAACTAAATGTAATGTATGAACATATGTAAATCAAAATACAAATGAGAAACAACAATCTCCTCCTATTTGCATCTGGTCATCATTACTTACAAGTGAGGGCTTATAAAACTATATGATAGATAATAGCATGTCAAAAAAGTATTTTAAATTTATAACGGTAGACATGCCTCTATCAAATAGAAGAACACCTCAAGTGTAAAATCTAATCTAAGTGCTTACAACAGAAGAGAAGTAAAGAACATCACAAGGATTAGTAATAAACAGTTCAAAATAGATTTAAACTGAATGTTTAAATTCTAAGCAGATATATGAATTGAAATAGCAAGAATTTAAACAATAGACAATTTTTGAAAGACAATAATCTTCTGTATTCAAACGAGAAGTTTAATGTTACAGAGTTTTCAAAAACTAAGATAGATACAAAGGTTAAGGGAAAAAAAGATACAAAACTACCACGGTCTTTTCCCTTTGCCTTTGTCTGCTGATTCCTTTTCTCCTCTCTGCCGTTCAAGTTCTTCAACTCGTCTGATGTACTCATCATCGGCAAAGGTAGGAGGTCTGGTGGAGCGAGAACGGTAGTCCAGTTCTTCACGTAGACGGATGTTCTCTTCCATTAGAGTCTTGTTGATAGACCTCAGTTGTCTCTCCTCCGTGATGGCCAAATCACGATCAAGCTCTATGTTGATCTTGTCGTGAGACGCGGTAAGAGCGATGTCGTTGAGTTCGAGAACATACGGGCAGTTGTGGCCGAGATGGAGGGTGATGCTGTGGAAGAGCTGGTAGAACAAAGTAGAGCACAGCCTGACACATTCCTTGCGTTGAGCTTCCATGTTGATATTGATATCAGTGGATTCGTGCTTCATCCGTCCAAACCGTGTCCACACATCGTCTTGAAACTGTCGAAGGAGGGCAGCATTTCTATCCGTTGCCTTGGACGTGGCAGCTGCAAGCTCAGCGGTAGCTGTGGAGATACTGGTAAGCTCTCCCAGTCTATCATATATTGCGTCCAGGTGGGTCAAAATTTCAGAGTTGGCCGGTTGAGATGGAGAGGGGCCCGGGCCAATGTGGATATGCTCACTGCCGACATAAGAGGTGGCATCGACAGTGGTGACGGGTCGGAAGGGCTGCTGGAGAGGTGAAGTGGCTGAGGTGGATGAAGTTGAGTCGCGCAAGGGAAAAGTCTGGGTAGAAGAGGAGGTGGATTTTGGGGGAGAGGGAGGATGGGTTGGGGGTATTTCGATATCTGTGTCTGAGTGATCACAGATATCGGAAGGGCTGGGTAAGGGTTCAGTGGAGAACCAGAAAGAAGGAGGTGGATAGGTAAGGTCTTCTGGTCTCACTTGGGTAGGTTCTTGTAGAGGGGGAGCAGGTTGAGGAAAGAGGTCTGCTACTGACGAGAGTTCAAAGATGAACCTCGTAGAAGCAGAGGAAAGGGTAGGTGGAAACCATGGGGTTAGGATGAGAGGGACGTGTAGGCTTGGTTCTATAGAGGTGGTCTGGTGTCGTTCGGATGGTGTAGTTGGGTTGGTTGGGTTACGTTGGGGTGAAGAAGGGGTTTATGGGTTTGGTGAGTAGTTGAAGAGTGAAGGAGGAGCAGGAGAGGGTGTTCTGGTAGGCTCCTCCTGAGTTTGTGGCTCCTCCTGAGGGATAGACTCCTCCGGAGGGGTTGATTCCCTTTGAGTACATGACTTAGTAGGAATGGGTTGTGAAGCGGTAGAGGGTTGGGTGCCAGCAGACTTCCTTTTCCCCCTTATCAACTGAATAGGAGATTCAGCTGCTTCATCGGCAGAGGTAGTAAGGTCTGCTGGTTGCTGGTCGGAAGAGCTTTACGTAGTCGCCTACGTTTAGGTTTGGGTGAAGGTGAGGGTTGGTCAGAAGAAGGTTTACGTTTGGGTGTGTGGGATGGCTAGGGAGTGGAGGATGGTGGTTCAGGGTTAGAAGCCTGGGGTGAAGGAGACCTACCAGCAGCTGTAGAGGAGCTGCCAGCAGACTTGTCACGTCTGCCGGCCTTCAGTTCCTGCCTTATCCACTTTGCTTGAAGCTTTTCAGCCTCTTCTTCCGCCCTTGCCTTCTTGGCGTAAGCCACTTCCTTCTTCTTCAACAGCCGCTCAGACTCTGCAACCAGATCCTTTGCTTCGCTGAGAATATCGCGAGCAGCAGTAGGGACTGGTTGGCCAAATTTTGTCGCTGCAGAGCGATATACCTTGTTAGCAGTATCATACGCGTCCATGTTGAAAATTGTGACGACCATTGATGAGGGCTTGGAAACTTTGTCAAGAGAGATATTTAGAAGTCCTCGTTGCTGCCTTTGCTTGTTCTCGTAGTCGGCATACTTTTTGAAGAAGGTTGTCGTCATCTGTTTGTCCTTGCTCATAGCAATTAACTCATCTTCCTTAACGGAAGAGTTGATTTCTGCAGTGTATCGTAGAAGGACATTGATGAGCCTAACAAAAGACCATTTGAAATTGGGGCTTTCCTTCACTTTTTCAACGTGGTGTCGAAGCTCGTTGTAGATGATAGCGTCGTAGTTGAGTTGAGTTTGTAGGTGGACGGCACTTGTGAGATTGAGCTGTTAGGTAGTGAACATGTCGTGGGCCCCGTTCTTGAACTGAAGACCCTTGTCAAGCAGGTGGCTTGTGCAGTAAACATCCAAAGGGAAGAGGTTTCTCAGCATTTTGCCTTGAGGTTCCCTAGGAGTGTTGATTCCCCTCATTGCTTCTCAGGCATGGTCAGCCTCAGCAATGGATAACTCAAAGTCTCCACCATATCGAACTCCAATGATTCTAGAAATCATTTTCGCAGAGACGGAGATAGGTCATCCTCGAATCCATCTATGCATTGCAGACGGAGACTTGGGTTCAATTAATGACCATTATCTGATAGAATTCCTTAGCGAGGAAGATACTGTAGTTGTCGTCATGTAGGAAGAAGAGCGGTAGAATCCCCGACTCGTTCATATCCTCGCAAGCTTTGACTCCGACGGTGAATGTGCAGACAGTTTTGAGGTCAATGCACATGCCGGGTAGATACATCTTGGGGTCCAGAGCCATAATGATGTCGTGAGGAGCGGGAAACGGAGGGTATCTTGGAAGGTTGATAGACGAACTGGGTGGAACGGCTTTCTCAGGGTTAAACATCTTCCTACTTTCACTTTTTGACTTGGAAGAGGACTTCACCTACAAAAACACATTCAGAAATTAGGGCTTTTGTTCTGACAGAACAAACAATCAAAGATTTCATTTTTGAGAAAAAATTTAGATGAAAAATTAGAAACCCTTGAATGTCTGGATAGATAAAACATAGAAACATTTAAAAGAAGATTTCTCAGAAAAATGAGTATTTCCCAGCATAGAGAAAACTGTTAGTTTCAAGGTTTTGAAAAACAACAACAATGGCGGAAACCGTCAAGATACGCAAAGCGTCTTTTCGAATTCTTTAACAATATAACTCAAAAAGAAATTTTAAGCGTAAATTAGGGAGGAATATATTAAAGAGTGTCGAAAATCTTACCATTGTTGCTTATACAGAAGAAAAAGTAAAGAATAATCGGGAAAGAGAGGGAGCAATTGCAGAGAGAAGGGTTTGAGTAGAGAGAGAAATATTAGAGAGAGAGGCTTCGTAAAGTTTTGGAAAGGGCGGTTCAAAGTCTATTTAAAGGAAAAAAATCTTTTAGCGAAAAAGCTGTAACTTAAGATATTTTTCAAAGTAATTACGAAAATGACTTTTAACCCCTTTTTCCCTTTTAGAAACCTTTCCCGCTTTAATAGAGTAAACAGTTGAAACACTAACCTGGTAAAAGCGAAGAACTTAAGTCTGCCGTTAGATAGCAAATTAAGTCTGCCGGTTAGTAGAAGTTTAAGTCTACCGATATGAAAGAAAAACTTGAAAATTGAATTTAAGCAGTAAGATCAATCATACCAAGATTTCTCCTTAAATAAGCAAACCTGGTTGCATCCAGTGGCTTGGTGAGAATGTCAGCCAATTGATGTTCGCTTGGAACGTATTCCGCATCGATGTTACCTTTCTCCACATGATCTTTGAGGAAGTGATAACGGATATCAGTGTGCTTTGTCTTCGAGTGCATTATTGGATTCTTGGAGACTAAAATTGCAGAAGTGTTGTCACACATGATTGGACAATTTGCAGTCTTGATGTTTTTCGTCCACTAGTTGCTGCTTCATCCATAGTAGTTGAGAGCAACAACGGCAAATGAATGTATTCTCGCCTCGGTGGTAGAGTTTGCAAGCGAACCTTGCTTGCATGACCATGAGACAAGTCTATTTCAAGAAATTGACAGTCCCATTGGTGCTTCTTCTCGCTCACTTTGCGTGTCGCATAATCTACATATGAGTACCCAACTAGATCGAAGTTGTGGCATTTTGAATACCAGATACCCAGATTTGTAGTTGTTGAAACATATCTGATAATACGTTTGGCAGCAAGCAAATGTGATTCCTTTGGATCTGCCTGAAATCTAGCACAAACACAAACAACAAACATAATATTAGGTCTACTGGCAGTAAGGTAAAGAAGTGAACCTATGATTCCTTGATACTTGGTCATGTTCTCTTGCTTTCCCTTTTCATCTTTGTCAAGATGGCAGTCGGTAGACATTGGAGTCTCGAATCCTTTTACTGAATCAAGACCAAATTTCTTGATGAGTTCCATTGCATATTTGGTTTGGCTGATGAAGATCCCGTCGAAAGTCTATTGAATCTGAAGTCCTAGAAAGTAGGTGAGCTCTCCCATCATGCTCATCTCAAATTTGCTTTGCATCAGCTTCTCGAATCTTTTGCACATGCTTTGGTTTGTAGATCCAAATATAATGTCGTCCACGTAGATTTGAACTAGAAGAGAATGACCTTTGTGCTTTAGGATGAACATAATTGTGTCTATTCTTCCTCTCATGAATCCTTGTTCAATTAAGAACTTGGATAGAGTTTCATACCAAGCTCTGGGAGCTTGTTTCAGGCCGTAGAGTGCTTTCTTGAGTCGGGAGACATAATCCATCTTGTCTTGGATGACAAAACCTGGAGGTTGTTCCACATATACCGTTTCTTGAAGATCGCCATTGAGAAAGGCACTCTTCACATCCATCTGATAAACTTTGAAGTCCATGAACGAAGCATAGGCTAGAAAGAGTCTGATTGCCTCTAATTTAGCAACAAGAGCAAATGTTTCATCGAAGTCAATTCATTCTTCCTGTCGGTAGCCTTGAGCAACCAATCTAGCTTTGTTTCTGGTGACGTTTCCATCTTCATCTCTCTTGTTTCTGAATACCCACTTGGTGCCGATAACTGAATGGCCAGTAAAAGTAAGAGTGTAAGGATGAAAATCAAAGAGTCTCATTCAACCCAAACATGTATAAATAAATTAAATCTGATTATATATATATATATATATATATATATATATATATATATAGTTGGGAGGAGCACTATGATTGTGCCACCTCACTACCTTTTGATAAATCTTCATTATAAAACATCTATTTGGAAGATTTACAAACTCTTGGTTTTCTAGCCATTAACTAATAATAATACATAATAATAATCAATAGGATAAGGGGTATTAATATTAGTATATATAACTTTTTCTGTTGTCAATAGTAGAAGATTTATATTTAATTTTTTTACAACCAGCATGACTTCTAACCAATTTGAGATAAAAATCTTTAATATGAGACATTACTTCTAATGACTTACTTTTAACACCATACTTTAAACCTTCATATTTTATTCACCCAAAACTTTATTTGGATAAATAAATATATCATTTCGATGGTTTTGCCGAGTAGAACACATTTGCATAATTACTTTTGCCAACAAACAAATGACACGTAAAGAAATTATTTCTCAAGTTGCACAACTTCTTTCACTAAAAATACTAATTTTTTTGACAAGTATTATACTTTAAGTCGTGATATCTTATTCATCTAAAACTCGATTTGGACAAATAAATATATTATTTTGATGCTCTCACCGAGTAGAACACATTTGCGTAATTACCTTCGCCAAGAAACAAATGACAAGTAAAGAAATTCATGCTTCAATGTGCATAAGTTCTTTCACTAAAAAGACTAATTTTTCAACAATAGAAGATATGTATCCCACATTGGTTAGAAATTGATGTTGGTTTTAAAAATACTATTATTAAGTACAAATAGAAGAGATGTATCATACATTGGTTGGAAAGTGATGTTGGTTTTCAAAGTCATTTAATAAAAGACTTCTACCATTATTACCAATAGAAGATGTATATCTCACATTGGTTATAAAATAATATTTTAATATTATTACCAATAGAAGAGATGTATCCCACATTGGTTAGAAAGTGATATTGATTTTCAAATTCTTTTGATAAAAGACTTCTACCATTATTACCAATAGAAGATGCAATATATATATATATATATATATATATATATATATATATATATATATATATATATATATATATATATATATATATATATATATATATATATATATTGATGTTGGTTTTAAATTATTATTATTACTAGTAAAATAGATAAATCTTACATTGGTTAAAAATTGGTGCTTATTTTAAAAGTCTTTAAATAAAAATACTTATACTTTTATCATCAATAAAATAAAAGAGAAGAGATGTATCTCATTATATAAAAAGAGATGTTGATTTTAGATTTTTTTTAGATAAAAAACTTCTACTACGTACTATTACAAAATGATGAGATGTATTCCACATTGGTTAAAGAGTGATATATATATATATATTAAAAGTATTTTTATAAAAGACTTAATACTAATAGAAAAAAATATGTATTTCACACTGGTCAGGAAAGTGATATTGATTTAAATTGTTTTTAGATAATGGATCTCACATTAGCTACAAAGAGATCCATATTATTTAGAAACAAATATTGGTTATAAAAGTCTTTAGATAAGAGAATTTTTATGTTATTATCAATACAAGAGATGTATCACGCATTGTTTAGAAAGAGATGTTAGTTTCAAAATTCTTTAGATAAAATACTCTACTATTATTATTTTTATGTTATAACCAATAGAAGAGATGTATCACATATTGTTTAGAAAGAGATGTTGATTTCAAAAGTTTTTATATAAAAGATTATTATTATTATTATAGAATAATGTATCCAACATTTGTTAAAAAATAGTATTGGATTTAAAAATACTATTATTACCAATAGAAAAGATGCATAGCACATGGTTAGAAATAAATGTTTATTTTAAAAATATTTAGATAAAAGTCTTAAACTTTTATTACCAATAGAAATAGAAAAGAAGTATCTCATATTGTTAGAATATGAATAATAATTTTAAAAGTCTCAAAATAAATATTTTAATACCAACTCTTCTATTAGTAATAAAATGTTAGATTTTTAATCTAATGACTTTTAAAATCAAAATCAATTTATAACTAATATGAAATACATCTCTACTAACATTACCAATAGAAAAGATGTATCTTACATTGGTTATAAATTGATGTTAATTTTGAAAGTATTTTGATAAAATATTTCTACTTTTATCATCATATAATAGATGCATTTTACATTGTTTAGAAATAAATGTTAGTTTTAAAAGTCTTATATTAAAGACTTCTACTCTTATTGCCAATAAAAGATATGTATCTCACATTGTTTAAAAATAAATGTTGGTTTAAAAAGTTTTAAGATTAAAGACTTTTTGTTACAAATAAAATAGACACATGTATCTCATATTTGTTACAATGTATTCTACTTTTATTATCAATAGAAAAGATGTATCCCATTAGTTAGAAATTGATGTTGGTTTTAAAAATATTATTATTATCAATAGAATAGATGTATCATACATTTGGTAGATGGTAATATTGGTTTCTAAAGTCTTTAGATAGAAGACTTCTACCATTATTATTATTACCAATAAAAAAGATGTAGATTTTAATTTTAGATAAAAAAAAACTTTTACTATTATTACTAATAGAAGAGATATCCTACATTGGTTAAAAAATGATGTTGATTTTAAAAGTCTTAGATTAAAGGCTTTTAGTTTTATCATCAATATAATAGAAGAGATGTATCTCATATTATTTATAAATGGATGTTAGTTATAAATTTTTTAAGATAATTTTTTTTTACTATTATTACCAAATGAATATATGCATCGATCCCACATTTGTTAGAAAGTGATGCTGATTTTAAAAATCTACCATTATTAACAATAGAAAATAAGTATTTCGCATTGGTTAGAAAATTGATATTGGTTTTAAAACGTTTTAGAAGAAGGATCTCGCATTGGTTATAAAGAAATGTATCGCACATTATTAGAAATGAGTATTGGTTAAAAAAATTCATTAGATAAATGCATTTTTATGTTATTACCAATAGAAAATATGTATTTCACATTGTTTAGAGATGAATGTTGGTAAAAAGGTCTTTTATCTACTACTATTATTACACTACTAGAAACCGTGCCTTCAGCGATGGAATTGAGTATCAGCGACGGAATTTTTCGTCGCTAAAGGTCGCTAAACCTTTAGCGACGAATTGAGCATCAGCGACGGAATTTGTCAGTGACGGAATTTTCCGTCACTGAAAATAAACTGAAATTAAATTCTGAAACTTTCAACGACGGAAAATTCGTCGCTGAAAATAAATTGAAAATTAAATTCTAATTAATATAAAATATCAATAAAATTTGAAATTAAATTGAAATTAAATTAAAATAATATTTGAAATGTTAATTTAATAATATAATATCAATAATTAAAATGATTAACATCAATATAATTACAAAAATTAAAACATTCACATTACAACTTAACTTAACCTAACTTAATGTAACGTAACTTAACTTAACTTAACGTAACGTAACGTAACTTAATGTAACGTAATGTAATGTAACGTATCGTAACTTAACGTAACGTAACGTAACGTAACTTAACTTAACTTAACTTAGTTTAACTTAACTTCACTTAACTTAAACGTAATGTAACTTAACTTAACTTAACGTAATGTAACTTAACTTAACATAACAGCAACGTAGCGTGGCTTAGCTTAACGTAACGCAACTTGGCAACTAACTTAAGCGTGGCGTGGCGTGGCTTGGCAACAGCAGCTAAGCTTAAGCTTAACTTAATTAAGCTTAACTTAACTTAGCATAACTTAACAGCGGCTTAACGTGGCGTAACAGCAACTTAGCGTGGCGTGAAGTTAACAACTTAAGCAACAACAACTTCACTTGCTTAAGCAACTTGTGTAACTTAACATAACTTAACTTAACTTAACAGCAACAGCGTAACATAGCAACTTAAGCTTAGCTTAAGCGTAACAGCAACTTAACGTAACTTAACAGCAACTTAACAGCAACTTAACTTAGCAACTTAAGCGTGGCGTGGCAACAACTTAAAGCGTGGCGTGGCAACTTAAGCAACTTAAGCTTAACTTAAGCGTGGCGTAACTTAACTTAAGCGTAACGTGGCAACATAACATAACAACTTAACTTAACTTAGCAACGTGGCGGCTTAACTTAACGTGGCGTGGCAACATAACATAACGCAACTTAACTTAAAGCGTGGCGAACTTAGCAACTTAACCAACGTGGCGTTAACTTCTAGCAACTCAACGTGGCGTGGCAACTAACATAACATAACATAAGCAACTTAACTTAACGTAACTTAACATGAAAACACGCTACGCCTATTGGCGAAATGGTATAATAGATTACGATGGACCATTATAACATGAAAACACGTTACGCCTATTAATGGCGAAATGTTATAATGGACCGATGGACCATTATAACATGAAAACACGCTACGCCTATTGACGAAATGGTATAATGGAGTATGATTGACCGTTATAACATGAAAACACGCTACGCATATTGGGAAAATGTTATAATGGAGTACAATGAACCATTACAACATGAAAATACGCTATGCCTATTGGCAAAATGTTATAACTTAACGTAATGTAACGTAACGTAACTTAACGTAATGTAACTTAACTTAAGCTTAACTTAACGTGGCGTAACGTAACAACTTAACATAGCGTAACTTAACTTAACTTAACATAAGCGTAACTTAACTTAAGCAACTTAAGCGTAACTTAAGCACTTAACGTGGCATGGCAACTTAACAGCTTAACGTAACAGCAACTTATAACATGGCTTAACTTAGCTTAGCGTGGCGTAACAGCTTAACTTAGCGTAACATAAGCAACTTAAACAACGTGGCAACTTAACTTAACTTAAGCTTAACTTAAGCTTAACTTAACTTAACTTAACTTAAGCTTAACTTAAGCTTAACTTAACTTAGCGTAACATAACTTAAGCTTAGCGTGGCGTAACAACTTAACAAGCGTGGCGTGGCTTAATTTAACTTTAACTTAACTTGGCTTAGCGTAGCGTGGCAACTTAATTTAAGCTTAACTTAAACGCAATGTAATGTAACTTAACTTAAGCTTAACGTAACGTAACAGCAACTTAAGCTTAAGCTTAAGCTTAGCTTAAGCTTAACTTAGCTTAACTTAACTTAACTTAACTTAGCTTAACTTAGCTTAACTTAACTTAAACGTAACGTAATGTAATGTAACTTAACATAACGCAACGTAATGTAATGTAACTTAATGTAACGTAACTTAACTTAACTTAATGTAACGTAACTTAACTTAATGTGACGTAATAGTCCATAACTTAACTTAACATAACGTAACGTAACTTAACGTAACGTAACGTAATGTAACTTAACATAACGTAACGTAACATGAAAACCCAATCAGATCAAATATTTGTTCACGACAAAGCATCAATTCATTTAGCGGGTTTCCCTAATTTTAAATTCTGAAAATATTTAGCGACGGAAAATTCAGTTGCTGGAATTAAATTAAAATTAAATTATGAAAATATTTAGCGACGGAATGTGCCACAGTAAATATAATATTTGTTTTGAAATATTTGTTTTTGTAAAATCCCTTTGTAAAATCCCTTTGTAAATTTAAAATAAATAATTTTTTGAAATATTTGTGTTTTGTAAAATCCCTTTGTATTATATATGAAAGGATTGAAATCGAGGGATTAACCCTCGGCATGAGAAGGACCCGACCCTCGGCATAAAGAGGGTCCCACCTGCAGGGCCACACGTTGCGAGGACAGGACCACTCACCCCCAAGATAAATCACTCTAGCCTCGGCATCATGACCCTCGGCACTACGGCGAGCCCAGCCACGACTGACCTGACAGATCACGGGCTCCCTCGGCCCCGCCACCAAATCAGTCTTCATAAATCCTCAACCTCGATGAATAACAAAAGCTTTCGTCACGAGAAACCACTCGGCCTCGGCCTCGGATCAATCATTCACCCGACAAACCATTTCCTAGGCAGAAAACCGCGCCGCGTGAATACCAACTCTCTCGACACACGCAGTTCACTCATTCTGACGAACGCCCTCAACGCATTTAATAACGGCTTTATGCTCCCCAATAACAAAGCGCCACGCCGCCATCAACCGTGTATAAATATGAGAGCCCATATTTAGGGCAAGAGAGGTAAATTTTCAGCGATAATATAACTCTCTTATCACGCTTCCTATCAAACAATTATCACGGCTCATTTATTACCAAAACTCTACTTAAAAGCTGATTCATACGCGGAGGGTTATAGTTAACCCGACACCTTAACGGTGTTTATTGTTTACATTGTGCGTGTTAACCGGACGAACAAGAAGCCGCCACCTCATCCTCGCCACACGTGGACGTCAAGACAAGATCACTACACATTTTGCGTGATCAGTTTGGTTCCATTGCCGGGAAATCGACTTTTCCCAGAGACAGCGTCCACAAACGAGAAAGGATGGTAAAATCCAAAAAGCAAGCCTCAAAGAACGTAACCCCCGCTGCATCCACCCACCCAGAAAAGGAGCAGGCCGAGCACGATGAGGGACGCAGGGGAGAACTCCGGCGCCTCGCTACCCGAGGTGTCGGCCAGGACAAAGAAGGATCGCCCTGCACAAACGGCTCTCGAACAAAAATAAAGACATCGACGCCGACCTCCGAGAGGTCGAGCCTTCCAGCCAACAAGGATGAACCGCGTGGTAAAACAAATGACCAACGGCCCAAGAAGAGGCCGAACAGAGTATGCGTATTGGGAGCACCAAAAGACCTTGTGCACGAAAATACAGGAAGCCGAGACTAAGATGCACGAGCTAAGACAAAAAGCCCGGGCCCCGGAACCCGAGCCCATAATCAACGTACAAAGCACCCCTCTCTGCGATCCAACTCGGTTTGGCGTGAGAGGTGGAAACCACAAAAGCCAAAAAGGCAAAGTTTACCACCAATGTCAAATCGAGACTTGGGAAAAGAGGTGGCCGGCGAGGATCCAGACGAGTGTTCACTCTCGCCTAAGATTCCCCCCGAGACGGATAATTGTCAAGCCCATAGCGAGGAAGGAGAATCTCGGCCCTACGCTCGGCCCTCAACAAAGCCCCCTCAAGGTCTCGGATCCGTCTCGCCAAATTGCAAAGGAGGCTCGCTTTGGGGTCCCCTGTGAGAAATATGATCGAGGAAGAGCCCGAGGTACCACAGTAAAAAGTGGGCTAACCGCATCCCCACACAAGCCGTGGCTCGGCACAAGCGAAAAGGCCGATCAACAAAAGCCGAGATTAGGCATGGATGGAAAAATTGGAAGCTCGGCAGCTCGGGTTAACTCGTCCTCAAGAAAATTGGGGGCCATTTATTAAGCATAAGAGAGGTGGAAGTTCCTTCGAAAGTAAAGATTCCACACTTTGAGGATTACACCGGTAACACAACGCCTCGACCACGTGTCGGCAGGTTCGAGTTGAAAATGATCATCGTAACCTCGACGACATATGGTGTTTAGTGTTCGCTGACCCTCAAGAGCGTGCTCAATAGTGGTACAACGGGTTAGCACCGACTCTATCACCGTTGGGATGACCTTGGGCATTTTTGAAAAAGTTCGCTCTCGGCGAGTGCTCTCCCAAAAAGCGAGAGACTGACACAGTGGTGAAACAAGAGGTTGGCGGCATGCATCGGGCGCACATGGCACGCTCAAAGAAGTCCCGACCAAATCCCAGATATTCCCCGACACATCCGTGGGATGTGTTTCGAAAGCGTGCCCGGTATGCGAGGAATTGCCGAGCAGAGCTCCTAATGCGACCAAAGGACACAATCGGCGAGATGTTCTTGGCACCAAAGGGTGGCCTGTTGGGCGGCGAGCAACCCCCACCACAACAAATTCACAGCGGTCACGCCCCTTCCACTGTGACGCCGCAAATAAAGGAAAAGAGCAGGGAAAGCTCGGCAGAGGACGCCAACTCGCTAAAAAGATGAGGAGGAAAGAGGCGCCGCATTCACCAAGGCGAGATTGGGGCCAAGACAGAATTGAACCGGAAGACTTCACCCCTCAATGAATCTCGAACACATAATGGACGCTTCCGCAGAGAAAACAAGATACGCCCACCACTCCCCACGAGGTCACCTGAGGAGGGGAAATCACGAAAAAGATGCAGCCTATAACGAGATTGGCCATATTACGGAGGAGTGCATACACTCAAAAAGAGCAATACGTAGGGTGATAAACGAAGGAGATGAAGGTTTGTGGCAAGAGAGGTTCACGCGCCTCTAATCGGTGGCTCCTGGGCGAAAATGCATGTACCGACAACCGCCGCGGTAAATATCCCAGAAGAAACCCAGAGTATCACACGCTTGAAGAACGCCATCAACTTCCCCGAACATCTCTGGCGGAAACATCATGGACGGGATGGTTGAGAACGAAATGGTATTCAGGACACCGAAGCCGGCGGTCAACGATATGCTGGCCAAAACCCAACTCGCAAATCGGCATTCACAACTAGTTAAACGTCTTGATAGATACAAGGGAAGAGATGTGATGTATTAGTGCTGGCACTAGGCTCGGCGATACCCACCTCACTCCGAGCCGAGTCCAACCGAGGGCTTCACAGCCACAAGGTCACGCCAAAGGAACAAAGGGGACTCATAGTCGCCCGGCCGAGGATACCACTGTAGCGAAGAAGTCATTTTCCTCGCCCCTCGATCTCCTCTCTCCGCATAACGCCATCTCCGCACCTTCCCGTGCCAATTTCGAATGGTGGCATCAATGGCCCATCATCGCCGAAGTCAAGTACATGACCTCGTCGAGTGTCCTTAAGAATGATGCTCGCATTACTTTAGAGTAGCGATACGATCAAAAAAGAAGGAAAAAAGATTGAAAAGGCCGAGGAGGTCGAGGAAGAGAAGAGGAACAAGCCGCAAACGAGCCGTAGGGCTCGAAAAAGCTCCACCTCAGCAATCAAAGCAAGTCAAGGAAGCGTCCGGCTCGAAGAAGGAGCGAAAGTGCCAAGACCGAGAAACTGAATCGAAAAGCCTCGATGTTCGAGATCATCCAATCATACAAAATTATGGAAGATGAAGAAGTTATCATAAACTTCAACTACCCCACCAGAAAATAAAGGTGGAATGGAAATTGCTTAACAAAGGCGATCCATAATCGAAGTTCTTGAGAGAGAACACCGATGTCTTTGCATGGCAAGCCGAGGACATGGAAGGCATTGCCGAGGATGTAGCAAGACACAAATTAAGCATCAATCCAGATTTGTACCTATGCAAAGCCGAGATATTTCTCCCTGAAAAGCAAGAGGCCATCAAGGAGGAAATAGCCAAACTTCTGCCGAGATCATAAA
>JABEVN020000147.1:0-80441 GCA_013146195.2 Codonopsis lanceolata | reverse complement strand
AATGGTATCTTTATATTATGGAATTCTACATATTATGTTGAGTTCTATACTTTATACCATATATTATAATATTGATCATTATATTATTAAGTATTTATATGTTATATTAATCCATGTTCTTACAATCTCCCACTTGGATTATTATAACATATACCTTCACTTAATAAATTTCTTCAATCATATTTATAACACAAATGACAACCCTTATGTGCACTTTGTTATCATTCGAAACCAATCCGTCCATTAGTCATATAAGTATAAGGACTAAAGGGGCGTCGTTGTAATTGATTCGCAACTAAACCCACATTAATCACATATATATATCCAACTAAATGACATAGATTAAGTATAGATATGTAGCATGGAATATTAATGAATATATATGAAGAGCATATATATATATTCTCAACTAGTCCTACTTTAACCAAATGAGATCAATTTAAATAAAACAACACAAGGAAATAGGAAACATTAAGAACTCCCGATTTAAGCATTATCAAAAGTCATTACACCCATATGAGCAACATGCTCGTGAAATACTAAAGGAGATAATGCCTTAGTAAATGGATCCGCTAACATGGAGTTTGTACCAATAAGTTCTATTTCTATTTGTTCATTTTGTACTCTTTCTCTCACACAAAAACTTAATATCTATATGCTTAGATTTAGATGAACTCTTGTTGTTGTTGGATCAATCTGGCGGCCGTGTCACAATATAACTTAAGCGGTCTTTGACACCTTTGACAATCCATGATCCTTCAATGAATTTCTGGCAGCCATATAGCTTGATTGGATGCCTCATAGCAACAACAAATTCGGCTTCCATGGTGGAAGTAGTAACTAATGTTTGCAGCCTTCTCCAATATCGCTCAGCGGCCAAAGTGAAGACATAACCGATGTCGATTTGCGACTATCTTGGCATCCAGCAAAGTCGAATCGGAAAAACCAATGATCTCAAGATGATCAGAGCTTTGTATATGTAACATGTAGTTCTTCGTGTTTTGTAAGTATCTCATCACTCTTTTAATTGCGACCAATGTTCTCTTCTCGGATTGCTTTGATATCGCCCAAGCATGCCAACAATAAAGGCAAGATGCGGCAGTCGGGACTTGAAGCATACATTAGGCTTCCTGCGTAAGGGATATTTTCCATATACTTAGATTCAAGATTATTTTTAGGACATTGATTTAAAGCTGAACTTATCTCCCTTAGAGACCGGGGTGTCATGTGGTTTACAATTTTCCATGCTAAACCTTTGTAATACCTTCTATATAATTCTTTTGTGATAATCCTAACATACCTCGTGGCGATCACGATGTATTTGGATTCCTAATACAAAAGAAGCTTCACCAAGATCTTTCATCTCAAATTTGTTAGAGAGAATTTCTTGGTTTCCTAGAAAGGTCCTTATCATTACTAGCAAGTAAAATGTCATCCACATATAAGACCAAAAATATAAACCTACTCCACCTGAACTTATGGTACACACAATCTTCACCAAGATTCATTTCAAAACCAAATGAAAGAATAACTTGGTTGAATTTTAAGTACCATTGACGAGATGCTTGCTTAAGCCCATAAATGGATTTCTTGAGTTTACAAACTAGTTGACTAGTTTGATCCGAATCAGTCACCATTTCTGGTTTCTTCATATAGATAGTTTCCTCAATGTCGCCATTGAGAAAAGTCTTTACATCCATTTGATGAAGCTCAAGGTCAAAATGTGCCACTAAAGCCATAATGATCCTAAAAGCATTTTTAGATGATACCGGTGAAAATGTTTCTTTGTAATCAATGCCTTCTTTTGAGTAAATCCTTTAGCGACAAAGGCGAGCCTTATGTCTTTCCACATTACCTTGTGAATCCCTTTTGGTCTTAAAGATCCATTTACATCCGATGGGTTTCACATTCTTAGGTAATGGGACAAGATCCCAAACGTCATTATCATTCATGGATTTTAACTCTTCATTTATGGCATCAATCCACTTATGAGAATTTGGACCACTAATGGCTTCATGGAAGGTGATTGGCTCATCTCCCACTAAACCTAACGGTTCCTCATTCTCGGCAAGATATACATCATAATAATCCGGTATAGCACTCCTTCTTGCTCTATTAGATCTTCTTAATGGCACCGGTTCTTCTTGATTTTGAGGGTGTTGAATTTCCTCATCAACATTTTCATGTTGTTCATTAATAGGAGAATTAACGTCATTTTGAATATTATGTTCTTGTCGAATTTCAGGCACAACTGCTTGATTTTCGATAGGAACTATAGGAAGAGGTATAGAAACGAATTCCTCTTCCATTTCTTCAAATTCAAAATTACTATTTAAATTTTTCCCTCTAAATTCAACATCCTCAAAGAACCTAGCATTTCCCGTCTCAAAAAAAGTTCTAGTTTTTGGGTCATAGAATTTATATCCCCTAGATCTTTGAGAATATCCTACAAAATAACTACTAACGGTCTTTGCATCCAACTTTCCTTCGTTAGGTCTATAAGGCCTAGCTTAAATTTGACAACCCCAAACATGAAGATGATTAAGGGACGGTTTCTTACCGGTCCATAATTCATAAGGGGTTTTGTCAGTAGCTTTTGAAGGAGCTCTATTAAGTAGGTAGGTTGCGGTTTTCAAAGCATCGCCCCATAATGAGTGAGGTAAAGAAGTACAAGAAACCATACTTCTTACCATATCCTTAAGGGTTCTATTACGTCTCTCGGCTACACCATTCATGCTAGGTGTCCCGGCATGGTGTAGTGAGGGACAATCCCCACTCTTCCAAATAGCGAGCAAAAGGACCGGACGTTGTTCTCCCCAGAACCGTCATTCCGACCGTAGTATTCACCACCACGATCGGATCTAACGTTCTTAATAGTCTTTTCAAGTTGATTTTCAACTTCGGTTTTAAAAGACTTGAAAACGCGTCCAATGATTGAGACTTTTCATGAAGTAAATAAATGTATCCATAACGAGAGAAGTCATCTATGAACGTAATAAAATATGTTTGTCCGTTCCATGAAGGGGTAGGGAACGGTCCACATATGTCCGTATGAATTAGTTCTAAGACTTTTGTAGCTCTCAAGGATTCATTTTTGTTTGTACTATTTGTAAATTTTCCTTAAGGCATTCAATACAAAAGTTATTTTCCGGAGTATCAAGCTTATGTAATATTCCCTCGGACACAAGCTTGTCAATTCTCCTTTGGAGATATGACCCAAACGCCTATGCCACAAGGTATAAGAGTTTTTACTTGAAAACTTTCGTTTTATGCCTCGAGAGTTAGTTTCATTATTATGGGACTCATTTAATGAATTGATGTGTCAAGTAAATATAGATTATCAATGTAAGACAAAGAGCTAGTACCAAAAAGTTTTGAATCAAAATATAAATTGCATTTATTATTGCCGAAGATACAGGAATAACCTTCCCGATCTAATGTAGTGGCGGAAATCAAATTCCGTCTAAAAGATGGAATAATAAATACATTGTTCAAAACTAAATAATATCCAAGACTAAGAGATAATCTAAAAGTCCCTATGCCCTCCACCTCTACCGGCTTTCCGGCTCCCATGTAGATGAATCTTTCACCTTCATCATGCTCGGTAGTTCAGCAACCCTGCATACATGAACTTATGTGAGTAGTTGCACCGAGTCTAACCACCATGTATACGAAGGAATTGAAACTAAATTAGCTTCAAGTACAAACAAAGCTAAATGACATACCTTTCTTAATTCGCCATTGGCGATACTTAGAAGCGATCGGGCTTCATGTGAGTGGGGTCCTTGCAAAGAAGCACTTTTTCACTTTTTGATCATTTGATGATCCCTTAGGCTTCTTTGTCGCAACCGCAATCTCCTTACCTTTTCTCTTAATCCCACGAGAAGAGGTAGATGCATAATGTGCACTTTCGGGTTTGGTGTGTTTCAACCTATCTTCTTCCTCCGTGACATGTGAAATTAATTCATTAATATTCCACTTGTCCTTTTGACAATTATAGGTCGTTTCAAAATGACCAAATTGTGAAGGAAGAGAAATTAAAGCCAAATGCACAAGCAAGTCTTCCGATAAGTCCAACTTGAGTGCTTTTAATTTCGTTGATAGATGAAACATCTCCATTATGTATTCCCTTAGATTTCCGGTGCCCTTATACCTCATGGAAACAAGCTTCCTCAAGGTAGCACTTGTTTCCGATTTATCGCTTTTTGCAAAGCGTTGTTCTAGGGCATCTAGGAAACCTTTTGCACCATCATCCTCGGAGACACTGTTTAGAAATGTCTCCGGGACTGCATTCTTAATTATGCTTAGGCTGACGCGATTAGAACGCTTCCACCTCTCGAACTTAAGCGGTCTTCGCAAAGTGCTTTTATCGCTTAGAGGCGGGAGCTTGTTCTCTTAATGCGAGGTCAAGGTCCAAACAGCCTAAGACCATAATAATCTTGTTTTTCCAAGTTTTAAAGTTTGTCCCGCTTAGCAAAGGAATTGAGTTTAAGGCAGTAGTAACAGATGAAGCACTGATCAAATCTGAATGAAGAGAACAAAAGAATGAAACAAAACATATATAAGAAACTACACAATGATTAATTATATCAAAATGAATTCCATCATAGTAAAAGATAATCAATATGACATCAAGACTAATCTTTGGATTGCGAATTGACTCACAATTTGATTTATCTTAGGGTAAACAAATAGCTTAAACAACACATTTTAAATACTTGCCTTCCTTTGGGCCGGATCAAGTATAAAAAAATGTCCTAAAATTTAAGGTATTTGTTCCCCGGTAATAAAGAATATAAACAATTCACTTTAAACACCCGCCTTCCTTTGGGATGGTTCACGGCTTAAAATGATCAAAAGTTTAGTTCAATTATTACCCTATGAATGCAAATACTTAGTCAATAACAAGGTCTCCTTTGGGAAACAAACATGTTATCACATATCAATATTTACATTCATCACTTTAACAAATTTGTATTTAAATAACGTAAATTGCTTTGGCAACAATATTATTTAAACAATGAATAAATTTGTTTAAGCATATAATTAATCATACTTTAGGGCACTTAAGACTTTAAGGTAATTTCTGAAAATTTAAAAGGTAAAGAAATAAGCGAAATTTATTAATAAAAGATAATATCCTTTTGTTCTACCCGTCCATTCTTAAAGTTTAATAACTCCAAGAACCACCGAAGCGCGACTGGTGTCCAGACATTATAATTTATTAATAGATTATCAAAATTTTGGGCAACGAAAAGTCACCAATTATACTCAAAAAATCACCACGGTTGGACCATTGCCTTTTGATAATTTGATGAAACCTTTTATGAACAGTCTTTCAACCAAATTTCCATTTTAATGCATTATAATTATTGGCTATGTAAATGGGACAAGTTTGCACTTTAATTAACATGATTCAAACAAGTAGACCTAGATTTACACACTCCAAACACATGATGTTGGCTATGTAAATGGGGTAATCTTGTATGAACCATTGTGTCTCTTAAAACTTGATCTTACCATTATTGCCAGAAATTGAATGAAGTTCTTAATTTAATGGTGACTCAAATTTTTTTTTTTTATTCAACCAAAGTAAGTAGATCCGCATACTCACAACACATTTAAAAAAATGCGTGGCTATGCATATGAACAAACTCACAACGCATCCAAGGATGGTGGCTATGTTCAAAAATGGGATAATCTTACATTAAGGATTGAAAGCCTTTTGAGTAAAACCAAAATTCAGAAATAGAATGAAGTTATGAACATAATACTCTTAGACAAATGAGTATTATGTACAAGAACAAAACCAAGTGTAATTATACATGGATTACAAACTTAAACAAATTAAAGCACAAGACTTTATAAGAAATTCAAACTCAATCTAGTATATGAGCAGGCTCTGATACCAATTGTTGGAACAATTACGATCCATTAAACATGAACCGACTCATTACTAGATTAAGAAGAGAAGAAGAAGAAGAAGACGGAAGCGTGTAATTACCTTGTGATTCCATGTTCGTTCTTAATCTTGTTCTTGTTCTTGAGTAAAGAGGATGAAGTAAGAAGATAGACTTCAAATTAGGGAGGAGTAGATCTTCTAAATGATGAGTGCCCTTTAATCTCTTTATTCTTCAATTACTTAGGAAGAGTTTTTGACTGAATGAGAATAATGTAACTAGTAGATACATAGGCTTGATGGATAAGCCTTTATATAGGAATCCAAGGGGCACTTCATTTAGGGACTACACCTATTGATATATAATATATTACCATTATGCCCATAATTTAATGGTATACTTATATTATGGAATTCTACATATTATGTTGAGTTCTATGCTTTATACCATATATTATAATATTGATCATTATATTATTAAGTATTTATATGTTATATTAATCCATGTTCTTACATATCAAGCCCAAAGTACAAAATTTGAAACCCTCAAATTAAAAATACAATTATAGTAAAACCACGCCTACTAAGAAGGCCACTAACCCTATATTTGTATCATTGACGAATATGCCTACGTCTATATATATAACTATTACTAAAATAGAAACTGTTGTTGCCACATAGCAGCTTTATGTAAAATAGTTGGCATAAATCAATTTTCTATAAAATAAAACAAGATTTTATTTTTGTTTTTTTCAAATATAGTTTAATTTAAAACCAAATTTTATTATATTTATTTTATACAAATTTAACTTGACAAAAACTTTTCAATTCTCATTCATTTCATCTCCTTATGCTCATGGTTTTTGTTTATACTTTACATTTTTTTCGCCTATAACTATTGAGCGCAAGGTCTTGGAAACTTACCTTCTCGAGCCTTACATGGCCAGAGCATTGGTTGCTGTTGAGTGTTAACAGAAAGCCTCCAAATGGAACACACAGTTATGTTAGACCTTATTAAACTTCTAACAAAACCCGAATCTATTTAATGCTTTAGTGTGTAAGTACTAACCTTTTTTTTTTTTTTATGTATTTAAAAGTAATTATGTCAATAACATATATTAATTTAAAACAATAGCTAATAGTGAAGTGGATAAGCAACTTTCTTGTTGAATCTTGCATAAAATTAAATTTGTTTAAAATCATTCCATTTGATTGTCAGCTAAGAACTTAAAATTATTTTGGTCAGCTTGCAATTATTTGTCAGTTATTCATTTCATCTGACCATAACGATTTTAATGTCAGCTTGCTTTTCTCATTTGATTGAACTAATACTTGTACTGACACTTTCTCACTTTATATTTTTGGTAGATATTCTGCTAGATATTCTTTCCCAGGATCTTTTGTGATCTTGTATCTGCCAAACACATTTTCAAATTTAAAATATGTTCCTAACGAGTTACTCTTGAAGTCCATCTATAAATACCCACTGGAAGCATTTTTGAAGACATACATACATATAAAAGTCTGAAGCCTTATACTCTCAAGAAATTCTCTCTGTTTGAGTCTTCTTTAAAACCATAGCTAGATAATCTTTCTTGTATAATTCCTTCTAGTTATTGTTTAGGCAAACACTGAGTGATCCCCTTTTTATATCATTTTGAAATCAGTCAGTTTGTCTCACGAGTTTGATTATTTCTCAATCATTCTCCATAAACACCGGTCTTTTGTTGTACACTGATCCATTAGAGATCAAATAGATTTTTAATAAAATTAGTGCACTTCAAAAATCCAAGTCTGACCAACTTGGTAGTGGACGTAGCAGTTTAACTGTGAATCACTTCAACTGATTTGTAAGCCATTATTCACACTCTTGCAAACTGATATAACACTTAAGAAGTTTTACAACTGATTAAATGTCAGCCAGTTGCTAACAATTGTTTGCTTAGTTGTTCAGATAGATTGTTCTTCAGTTTCTTCTTCGTATACATTGATCTACGTTAAAAACCAACATCTTTTGAAAACTGTTGTGTCAGCCAGCTGACTAATTTTCAATAGCATAAGGGATTTTAAAAGTATCAGTCAGCTGACCAATATCAGCTAATTGACAAAACAAATTTTTCGCTGCGAACTTTACAAGATTTACAAATCAACCCTCAAAGTTTTAAAAGACTATTCACCCCCCTCTGGCCTTGTTTGTTGCCTACTGGACTTACATTTCCTCCCTATAATTTTTTGTTGTTGGTAAATGTAAATTATATTGAACAACAATATAACTTTACAAAGAATTTCATTTTCATTAAATTGTATTTTTCGCTTCAACAAGAGATATTAAGATATATCATTAAACATGTTGCTAATTATTGATTATAACGCATACCAATTATAGCATTAGAATTCTTAATTTAATGTAGTTGACGCTACCATATATAGTTGATGCCTGTGTGTGTGTTTTTTAAAAAATTGAACATGCCTATGTTAAGTCTTATCTTATTTTTCGTTTCTACGTGTTAAATCAGTCGTTGTGTTTGTATATAAAAAAATTAAAAATTCAAAAATTTTACATTTTAACATGGTGAATGGACATGTAAAATAATATATCCCTCTTTCCTTTTAGTAAGTTTTATGACTTGAAATATAGCAAAGACTAATGTAATGTTACCATAGAGGGAGAGTGGTCATGTTTTTTTTTAATTCTTTATCTTAATCTTTTGATAAAATTAAGGTGATTTTAAATTGAGAATTTTTAAACATTGGTTATCATATATTTAAATAAGTTATTTTTTCTACATAAATTTTCTACACAAATCTTTAAATAACTCACTCATATGATCAATTTCAATATTTACTTTATTTTTGTTTTGTTCAAAGTATTATATTAAAAAAAATTAATTACTTATAACAAGTTGTTTAAAATTTTATTTTATTATAAACAACTTTTAAATTTTTTTTAGTAAAATCGTACATGGGTGCTAAGAGCATCACCATCATTAGAATTTTGGTATTCTTAGCTTTATCCTTAGCTAAGAATACTAAATACAACAATGAGAGAGATTCTTAGGTGTATTCTTATAGGAGAGAGAGTGTACGAAATTCTTGATTAAGAATAAAAAACGAAAAGAGGAATACCAATCGCATGAAGAGGCGTGTGGTGCATCGTTGCTTCAGCTCCGATGCGTGCACTACACACGATGGAGAATCGCGTGAAGGGTGGGTCCCCCATGTCTGACAATTGCAAGAAAAATCGATTTTTCAATTTTTTTAAAAAAAATCCAACCATTTGTGACTTTACAAATGCATTTTTTTAATTTTTTAATTTTTATTTTCTTCATTCTTCCCTATAAATAAACCACCTCAATCTTCTTTATTTTCTCCACAACTAGTGATATAGTTTAATTATTGACGTTTTTATGTAATTTTTTATTTATGTAATTTTATGAGTTATGTACAATATGTGTTTTATAGATCATTCATTAATTAAATTATAAATTTTATAATTAATAATTTAATTATTATTTTTAAATTAATTTATGTGTTAATTTATAAATTAATTTATTTATATAGAATATTTAATATGAAATATATTAAATAACGTTAAATAAATTTATTTGTTGAGAAGTATAAAAATAAGATTGAAGTGTAAAGTTAATAAGTTGATAATAGGACTCAATTAACAAAATATTAAAAGGTTATATAATGAAAAAATATATTCTGAAATGGATTATGAAGAAAAAAATGTGTAAATAATAATAAGCCCCAACTAAGAATTCAAGGGAAGAATAACAACAATGTTGATTCACTAAGCACTAGGGGTGGAAATTCGTACTATCGTGTCGTGTTTGTGTCTCACTATCATGTTTTCATGTTATATATCTAATTTGATTATAAATATAATAATAATTATTATTTTGAATATATTAATAATTTCGTATTTTTTGTATCGTGTTATGCTAATCTTATCATATTATTTATTTATATAATCGTATTTTATAATCGTATCGTGCTCATTCAAGTTAAGTTGCCACCATACTAATCACTCGCTAGATTTAGTTAGTAGATTGCCAAGTCCAAAACACTTGGTATAAAATTAATAAAGTAATGCCAATTTTTCTTTTGTTTTGGCAGCACATATATCAAAGCAAACAGAGCACAGTCATCAGTTAGTAGTAGTAGTAAAACAAACAGCACAGAGATTCCATTTAACCACGACTTGACGTCTTTTACGAACCCCGGTTAACTCTCCCAAGTCCCAACCCTCCTTATAACTAACCCCACGCCCACTCCTTCCCGGCTCGAACGAACCCTCATCAACTCTCACTCTCACTCTCACTCTCTACCTGGTTTGGTTTGACCACGAAGTCAAGTCTCAGTCATTCTCACCACCCCACTCCCATCTCTCTCTCCTCCCCAATCTTTCCGGCAAACGAAGCTTTGTGTCATCGCATCGCATGGTGGTAACAGCACTATTCAGTACCCCTTCTTGAACTAATAATTAAAATTCCAACCGACAACTCTGTCAGCTCTTCCTCACTCCAATTCATACACACACACTTGATCAGATCTCACTTGGTTCTATCATATTTCTCTCTCTCAAATTTCACTATTCTTACCAAAACCTCACACCTCCCCTCCAATGGTGGACAAACGATTAGCTACCAGCTGAACTAATAGAGAGTTTTGTTCAATAATTCTGAATTTGTAGTAAAACTAGGTATCTTTTTCAAGTGGTGAAAATGGCGGACGCAACAGAGGCAAAGGCAATGCCGGAGGCCGAGAAGAAGAAGGAGCAGAGCTTACCTTTCTTCCAGTTATTCTCATTCGCAGACAAGTACGATTACTTTCTAATGTTCTCCGGAAGCGTCGGAGCCGTCATTCATGGATCGTCCATGCCCGTTTTCTTCCTCCTTTTCGGTCAAATGGTCAACGGCTTCGGTAAAAACCAATCGGATTTGCACAAATTGACTCACGAAGTCTCAAAGGTAGCAGTCTATCTTATCACTCCACTTCACCTCACCTTTATCTTAATTTCGTTGGGCATTAATTTCTCTCACATCTCAGATCTGACTAGTTACATTTTATTTTGTTGTTATTCAATAAATGCAGTATGCTCTGTATTTCGTTTACCTTGGATTAATCGTCTGCTTAGCTTCATACGCTGGTGAGCTTTATCCAGTTTATAACGCATATCTCACCACCTTCATCGAGTTTTCCATCTTCAAAATTTTCAAAGGAAAATACGTTTGGTTTTGATTGATTGATTATTCCAATTGCTTATTTTAGCCAGTTCACTACGGATCAGTTGCACGTGGTCCTTGGACCGACTCTCTCTGTCCTTATCGTATTCTCAATAGTCAATATTTTTATGATAATATTAATACCCCTCCGTTTGGTCTTAATTATACATCTCCATCACTCCTGATCCTTTACACCGTTTCTCTTTCTCATATATATATATATATATATATATATATATATAGCAACGGTTTTTGTGTGAATAATTGGTGTAATTGAACACAGAGATAAGTTGTTGGATGTACACTGGGGAGAGACAGGTTAGTGCGTTGAGGAAGGAGTATCTGGAAGCGGTGTTGAAACAGGACGTGGGATTTTACGATACTGATGCAAGAACTGGTGACATTGTATTTAGTGTTTCCACGGATACTCTGCTTGTCCAAGATGCCATTAGTGAGAAGGTCATTACTCTCTCTCTCTCTCTCTCCCCGCTTTTTTTATTTTCCTTCTTCATTTATGTTCTGAACCGGTAACGGTGTAATCTAGTACTGGCCTCATTGCGGCACTAAAGATGGAAAACTCCTTGTCACCATACTCCTTGGTTGGGTGGGGTACGTATAGTCCATTACATTAATGTGGGACCCAGTCAAAGTGAAAAAAAATTTCTCCTTTTTTGGACTGGCGCACGTTAGAATTTCTGGCTTATCCTGCGCCCACCATCTTTGTCCTTCTCTTTCAAACAAGGCAATTTTTCATTTTGTTTTTCTTTCATGTAATTTGTGCTCATATAATTCAATTAATTCTCTCTATCCTTACTCTTTTGATGGAATGTAGGTGGGGAATTTTATTCACTATCTTTCGACATTTTTGGCGGGGCTGGTGGTTGGTTTTGTATCAGCATGGAAGCTAGCACTGCTAAGTGTTGCAGTAATTCCTGGAATTGCTTTTGCCGGGGGATTGTATGCATATACTCTCACCGGTCTCACCTCCAAGAGTCGCGTATCCTATGCCAATGCCGGTATTATTGCCGAGCAGGTGAGCCTCACTTACTTTTTTTGCAATATTTCTAGCCTTAACGTATTTTGCATTATATTTGTGATATCTATGAAGAACTAAACTTTCTAAAATGTTAAGGAGTAGTATCATTATGAAGTCCACATTCAACACTATTAAAGGGCATTATGCGATTTAATCATGCTATTGCATGCGAGGCAGTGATAAGCACTTTGCTTTACTTTTTGTCCAAGTTCACTTTTGGTTTTGGCATGCCACTTCTGCGAGTAATTAACCAAAGAATTATGATAATTATAACCGGCAGATTTTCTTCATATTAATATTGATTTTCTCTTTGGTCTATTTATCCATTGGATTTTGATCACTGACTATAGGTGTGGCCTACAGAGCTTGATTTTATTTCTGTGTGTCCTTCTAAAGCTTATTTTCTCTCAATAGGCAATTGCACAAGTTAGGACAGTGTACTCATATGTTGGAGAGAGCAAGGCCCTCAACTCATATTCAGATGCTATACAGCTCACTCTGAAGCTAGGATACAAAGCTGGAATGGCCAAGGGCCTGGGACTGGGATGTACTTATGGAATAGCTTGCATGTCTTGGGCCCTTGTTTTCTGGTATGCCGGTGTATTTATCAGGAATGGACAAACTGATGGTGGAAGGGCATTTACCGCTATTTTCTCTGCCATTGTTGGTGGCATGTAAGATTTAAAATCGTCCCCTCCTTCCACGAGACTAATCAATGAAGCTTATTCATGACATAATGTACTAATTGACCTTTGCAGGAGTTTGGGTCAGTCATTCTCTAATCTTGGAGCATTCAGCAAAGGCAAAGCAGCTGGCTACAAGTTAATGGAGATTATTAAGCAAAAACCCACCATAGTTCATGACCCTTCTGATGGGAAATGTTTAACTGAAGTTAATGGCAATATAGAGTTCAAAGAAGTAACTTTCAGCTATCCTTCACGGCCTGATGTTATTATCTTTAGGGATTTCTCCATTTTTTTTCCTGCCGGAAAGACAGTTGCAGTTGTTGGCGGTAGTGGGTCAGGGAAAAGCACTGTTGTTTCCGTTGATAGAACGCTTCTATGATCCTAATCAGGGTAATTGAAGAAACTGTTCTTCTATTTTGATATCGAACATTATGGTTTTGTATGAATACGTATACTGATAAATTTAATTGTCTGTGCAGGGCAAATTTTGCTCGACAATGTGGATATAAAGACGGTGCAATTGAGATGGTTGCGTGATCAGATTGGGCTTGTGAACCAAGAACCTGCACTCTTTGCCACCACCATACTTGAAAACATACTATACGGAAAGCCTGGTGCAACAACCGCTGAAGTGGAAGCTGCCGCTGCTGCTGCTAATGCTCATAGCTTTATTGCCCTACTTCCAAATGGGTATAACACTCAGGTCTGTAACTATCAACGAAACTTTTCGTTTACTTGATTATTCAGCTGAAAATAATATGTGATAAGCTTAGTACTCCAGGAATTCAGAGGAATGTGTAAACTGTGATAAGACTGAATTGCATTGTCATCCCCAAACTCCCAACAAATTTTATGCTTAATTACTTAAGTTATGCGGAAGGTTCATGAATAGTCTCTTTTGATCAAAAAAATCCAGGTGGGAGAGCGAGGAGTCCAACTATCTGGTGGTCAGAAGCAGAGAATTGCGATCGCAAGAGCAATGTTGAAGGACCCCAAGATCCTCCTCCTTGATGAAGCAACTAGTGCGCTTGATTCAGGTTCAGAGAGCATCGTCCAAGAAGCTCTAGACCGTCTTATGGTTGGGAGGACCACTGTGGTTGTTGCTCATCGCCTCTCCACCATAAGAAATGTTGACTCAATTGCAGTCATTCAACAAGGGCAGGTTGTAGAGACGGGAACCCATGAGGAACTAATTGCCAAACCTGGAGCGTATGCTTCCTTGATTAGATTCCAGGAGATGGTGGGAAACAGAGACTTCTCAAATCCTTCAACCACCCACCGATCACGTTCATCACGTCTAAGCCATTCGCTGTCGACAAAGTCACTGAGCCTACGGTCCGGGAGCTTAAGAAATTTAAGTTATCAGTACAGCACTGGTGCAGATGGTCGTATAGAAATGGTATCCAATGCAGAAACAGACAGGAAAAATCCGGCACCAGCAGGGTACTTCTTCCGGCTTCTCAAGCTCAATGCACCTGAATGGCCTTATTCGATAATGGGTGCTGTAGGATCCATTCTTGCGGGTTTTATTGGTCCAACTTTCGCTATCGTAATGAGCAATATGATTGAGGTGTTTTACTACCAAAACCCAGCCAGTATGGAAAGAAAAACCAAGGAATATGTTTTCATATACGTAGGTACTGGTCTTTATGCCGTTGTTGCCTACTTGATCCAGCATTACTTCTTCAGTATTATGGGGGAGAATCTCACCACCCGAGTGAGGAGGATGATGCTTGCAGGTGTGTTTTAAAATTTTGATTTCCTTGTTAAAAGGGCAGTTATGCTCTATTAAAGACTATACTTAATATGATGTCTTGGTGTTCTTTCTTCAGCAATCTTAAGGAATGAAGTTGGATGGTTCGATGAGGAGGAGCACAACTCAAGTTTAGTTGCAGCTCGCCTAGCCACGGATGCTGCGGATGTGAAATCCGCCATTTCCGAGAGGATCTCCGTGATATTGCAGAATATGACATCTCTCCTCACATCATTTGTAGTAGCATTCATAGTGGAATGGAGGGTCTCACTTCTCATTCTAGGCACATTCCCCCTTCTTGTCCTAGCACATTTTGCTCAGGTATAAATCTAAAACTCCTCTTTGCATTCGTAGTTCGATTAGGATTTAGGAATGCTAATTTTGTTTAATTACATGGTCAAATTTCTTGCTATTTCTTTGAACCTTCGAATCTGATTTCAGTAATATTTTAACAAGAGGGTTTATTCAAAGGTGGCACTAGTCATGGTGGGTTGCACGTGCTTCCTCCAAATCCGGTTCATAGCTCTTCGAAATTCACATTTGGCCCAAATATAATACTCTTTATCATTTACAATACTGAAGAAATAATGGGGAAGATTCCATTGTTACACTCATCAATTCCAATGCCACCTAGAAATTACTTGCAATTTCTTATTTGAGTAGTTTCTCGAGTCTCCAAACTTTCTTGAACTTTTGTCACCCCAGTCAAGTCTAAGGTTGTCTATTGTGTTTAGACTTTTCTTGTTTAGTATCCTTTTCACTAATTCCAGACCCTGTACACTGTAAAGTTCAGTTCTGTGTCTGTTAATAGACCCAGATAAACAGATGACTAGTCATCAGAGAAAAAAGAAAATGGGTTGGACTTGTATAACAAATCTAATTAGCACCCGAAGTACTATTGGAAAGTACCAAACAAACCTTGATTGCTAGATTTTTTTTGCCATCTCTAGTAGTTGTTGTCCATGCCTCCATGGATTGGCAGGGGTTCCAGAGATTCTCTAGCCCGTGACCACTTCTGTAATACCGAGTGTATTATTATAGGAGTATTATATATACCGAGTATTTGTTTGGTTGATATTTACCTCAACTTTATGAGTCTTGGTTTTACTGCTCCTTTTTGTATTTTACTAGTGCTTGGGAAGGGTGTCAGAGTACCAGTAAAGTAAATGGTGACTTCTGCCATGGCAGTGTCTGGAACCTGGACTTTGAATAATGAGCTTGTTTATTTTTGACTAAAATGCGCTGGGGGTGGGCAAATACGCACCCCTCCCCTATTAACAGTTTCTGTCGTTTTCGGGTGTATTAAAGGCTGGACTATTAAGGGTACTGTAGCCCTGACTGGTGTCCTTGTGTTGTAAGCTGAGTGAGCACTATTTCAAATTGTGCGCATGCTATTTACACAGTGAAATATACTGATTGCTCAAGGACTACTTGCTATACTCGTATGGTCCGTATGGATATCTGAATCCCATATACTAAAGTCATATCCATCCCTTTCATTTTACGGAGCCAACAGGATTGGTGGGGAGTCCAACTAATCGAATGAAGGACTGATTCTTTCATGAGGTTTAGCTTTACACGTTTTCGTGACAGGACACATGTTGGGCGACCTCAACTAGTGAACTGATTGACCCTGAATTGGTCAAATGACAGATAATTTTCTCTTAAAGTTAGGCCTTCTTATCCACTGATTTTCTCTTAAATTTAGGCTAACTTCTAAAGATAATTTTTGTCAAAGAATCTTGTAGTGATTGTCTCATAAAACTTGAAAAATGATAATAGTCAAGAATTGGATGCATGAAATATTGTTTGTGAATTATGTTTTTAACTGAATTTTTTTATGTAAGTGCAATCACCTTCCACTTTTGACTCACTAAATATGGAAGTCAAGGTTTTCTTCAGACATGTTTTCGGGGTGACCACCAAACCAGAAAATTAAATACTACTCCTTCCCTCCGTTCTATCCATAGTCCATGTTTGAGAAGTCGATATATATATTAAAGTTGGTCATAATTACAAAAATGTTTTGAGTAGTAATCAATATATTTATAGCAAATGTAAGGGTAAAGTTAAAATGTTATTGAGATGATAAACATAATTTTTTGAATGTGAACTCTTAAAGTTCAACAATTATAGTACGATGGACTCTTTTGGAACGGAGGGAGTATTTTTTTAGGAAAATGATTTCTGGAAGAAAGTGGTGTAGAGAAAATAGGTATGTTTCTTATGCAGGCACTTATTGATAGTAAATGACAAGAATGAAACAATAGGGAGTAAAATCTTAAGATAGCATGATGTATCATTGTGATATCTTATTAGTCATTCTTGTTGGATATTTGGATGGGGAAAGCGTTGTTCGTATTTCTGATATTTTAATTCTTTATATACAGCAACTTTCTCTCAAAGGGTTTGCTGGAGACACAGCCAAGGCACATGCAAAAACTAGCATGATCGCAGGAGAGGGAGTGAGCAACATTCGAACAGTTGCAGCTTTCAATGCCCAGGAGAAGATCCTGTCCCTATTCTCTGCTGAACTCCGCCTTCCTCAGCGCCAAAGCTTTAAACGTAGCCAATCTGCTGGCCTACTCTTTGGTATCTCCCAGCTTGCTCTTTATGCCTCTGAAGCTCTAATCCTCTGGTATGGCGCTCACCTTGTTAGCAAAGGTGCCTCCACCTTCTCAAAGGTTATTAAGGTCTTTGTGGTGTTAGTCATCACGGCAAATTCAGTTGCAGAAACTGTCAGCCTTGCTCCTGAAATTATTAGAGGTGGGAAGCCATTGGCTCTGTGTTTTCTATTCTTGACCGCTCAACAAGGATTGACCCTGATGATCTTGATGCTGAGTCAGTTGAGACAATTCGAGGTGAAATTGAGCTCCGACATGTTGACTTTGCATACCCTTCAAGACCAGATGTTATTGTGTTCAAGGACTTCAGCCTTAGGATCCGAGCTGGCCAGAGCCAAGCTCTTGTGGGAGCTAGTGGGTCGGGAAAGAGTTCTGTTATCGCCTTAATTGAACGATTCTATGATCCAATGGCTGGAAAAGTTATGGTTGATGGGAAAGACATTAGGCGATTAAATTTAAAGTCTCTCAGACTTAAAATTGGATTGGTCCAACAAGAGCCAGCCCTATTTGCTGCAAGCATTATGGATAACATCGCATACGGAAAGGACGGAGCAACAGAGGCAGAAGTTATTGAAGCAGCAAGAGCTGCAAATGTCCATGCATTTGTTAGTGGTTTGCCTCAAGGGTACAAAACCCCAGTAGGGGAGAGAGGAGTTCAACTCTCTGGTGGCCAAAAACAAAGAATTGCCATAGCCCGGGCTGTCCTTAAGGACCCCACAATACTTCTGTTAGACGAGGCCACGAGTGCTCTAGATGCTGAATCGGAGTGTGTGCTTCAAGAAGCACTCGAGAGACTAATGAGAGGGAGAACCACTGTTCTCGTGGCCCATCGGCTATCAACCATTAGAGGGGTTGATAGTATCGGAGTAGTGCAAGATGGGCGGATTGTAGAACAAGGTAGCCACGCGGAACTATTGAGCCGGCCTGAAGGGGCTTACTCTAGGCTTTTGCAGCTACAGAACCATCACATATGAAAGAAGGTTTTTAATTTTTACGTTAGAAGAGTCTACATGGCTTGAGTTGGGTTGGTAATTATGTTTGAGCCCCATTAACCATTGTTTTTAATTTTTCTTTCCCGAATCCGAACGATGATAGCTGTAGATAGGGGAATGTGAAGACTAAGTCGATGATCTAAAATACGTACCCCCATTCCCCAATGGAGAAGCATATGTTTTTACTTTTTATTATCAGATATATCTATCTTATGATGTACATCACTGTCTTTATCTGTTTGGTTGTGCTGAGCTTTTCCTTGATCACGATTGAGCAATTGCAAGTGACCACGAATCTTTGCTGCAATACTCTGCTTTTCTGTAATCATCACTCAAATATGGCCTGCAAATAAAACTTTCATCCTCCATTCTTAAATTATTATCATATATATATATGTACGTATGTATTTTTTTTAAAAAAAAACATACTTGTCCGTCTAAACAATCGTCTTTATTCCTAGTTGACAAATCGAGTATTAAGAAACACAATAAATGATGAGCTATAAAATGTGTCAAAACGATAATACATATTACATTTTTCTCTCTCTCATTAATTATGTACTCATTATTGTCTCTTTTTTCTTTCTCATTAATTATTTAACTTTCATAATTGATAGTATTAATTATTAAGTGAAGGCATATATTGTGAATAATTGTAGAAAATTTGTACACTAAAGGGCTTTAGAAACATTACTAGAGACATCTCAAAATAAAAAGTAGAAACATTTATACGAGACGGAGGGAATAATCATTTTTTAAAACTTTCTTTTTTAGGAAAAACACTTTACTATTTTACTATTATTTTTTCTACGTATTTTAATTATAGCCGTATTCACAAAGGTATTACAGGAAACCACACATTATACTAATACTTAGGAAAATTATAGACTTACAGTCAATTATTTTTTTTAAACGGTATGCCGGATAAAAAAGAATGATTATTTAAGAAGAGAAGGACTATTATTTTTCAAATAAAAATTTGAAATATTTTTATTTATTTATTTATAAGTCATAAAACCAGCAATTCATAGTAAGTTGACTTGAATAATAGCTTCTTCTTTTTTTTCTCCTGTAAAAAGAGATCGAATCTGCACCACACTTCATCACGCCTACCGGCCACCCCAGACTTGAATAGTAGCTCAATACTAAAGGAGATGAGTTTAATAAACTTACAAATAAAATGCTACTAACTAGCTTCGATTCTAGTAAGTTTTGATCTACGACAGTGGGAATTAAATGGATATCATTGAATCATGATTCATGTTAATTTAATCTGGTTCATGAATTTGTGGGCCGAAGTTATAGATTGAAAGTAAAATTCACCTGGGTTCATTAATAGACCAAACCACAACAATAATTATAATGTTACCTATTTCAGGCCAATGTTTTAGAACACTTGGAACTTGCAAGTAGAACCCCCATAACTCCATAAGTCATAACAGAGCTAGCTTTCCAGCTCCAGGCAACTTTTTGTAGTTCAAAAGTGACCTTGAATTCAGATAAGAGGCACAGTTTTTTGAGGGCTGAAGGCCGACATAAACTAATGGGCAGTTAATCAACGACAAAGGCTTTTTATAATAAGTTACAGACAGTTTCATGTTGTCCATATGGATTGAATTATTGTGTAATAAAGCAAATATGGTTAAATTATTAATATCTTTTGAAAAGCTTAAGAGAACGAATGTATCAAAAGAAAAATTCTTTTGCACATGCGAGGACCCTACGTTGTACAATGTCTAAAGTGTGAACCATAGCTTTCTCAATTATCTTTCTCTTTATAAGAAATAAAAAAGGTAAAGTAGGTTAGTCCCTCGTAGGAATACACCCACAGCACCAGCCACATGGTACATGGTACATTCTGAGTAGATGTGACTAACTGACTTGTATAAGCAGAGTTCATGTGGACTACGTGTTCAAATGGATTAACGAGTGTCCATTTGATAATATGAGCATAAATAGGTGGGCAAAAAATGGGCTTGGACACCCATTCACCCATGAGTACGAGAAACAATGTTGACTTACTTGTATTTGGCTGATGAAGTGTTGACGATGTTAAGTTTAGATATGTTAATTGGATTGACCTTAGCCTTATAGGGTTGTGACACTATTTGGCTAGCCGTATTATCATCAATTTAATAGGGTCACTTTTTCTCGACCTTAAACCTCTTTGATTTTGGTTTAGCAGGGTCGATCATGCAGCCCTCAGTCCTTTTAACATCTCTAGTTTGATATGTTAATTGAACTGGCCTTATCTTTATAGGGTTGTGACCCTACAGGGCTAGCCCTATCATCCCCGAATTTAATATTGTTACTGTAAGTAATTGGGCTTGTGGCCCGATTATTTACTTCCGCCACATGAAATATATATTTATATTATTATTGATTAATTAGATTAGGAAACTAATTAATCAAATAAGTAATTGGGTTTGAGATTGACTTTACTTAACCTACAAGAAATAGAGTTTCTTGGTAATAATATAAATAGGGCAACTAAAGGGGAAAAACCCTAAGACCTAAGAAGAAGAACACGTCTTCTATAGAGGCCGCCCCTCTCTCTCTCTCCTAAATTATATCTCACCAAAATACTCCCTCTAACCTAATCATCAAGATGCTTGAATTTGCGGTGTGAATCAGTGATTGATATTCGTTCTACGTGATATCAATCCGACGAAAGAGACTTGAAGGATTCTTGATCGTGACATACGAAGATCGTAGCTCAAGCGAAATTCATCCGCTTCGCTCAAAGTTCAAGTTCGCACAAGCTAACTCATTATTACTGTTTGATAATGAACTTGTATGATATATGTTTAGATATATCCTTCGGTTACATTTCGGTTACGATCTAACAGGGTCGGCCATGCGGTCCTCAACACTTTTAACATCCTTACTTGAATCCAAGCTTTTTGAAATTTCTTACTACCCTCTTCTATTCTTTAAAAATAACCTCTTTTTGTTCTTTAGTTTTATCAACTTTATTAAGAAAATGAGAAATCATTCATGGAAGAGGCATAACGAATTTGGGGATGAAGAAGAGTTCATCATTTCTGGAAATTGTTCTGTGAATTACGGCCTGGAAAATAAAGCTATGTACACTATGTACAGCTATCGACATTACCAAATTACTCCAAAGTCATCTTGTACTTAACAATCTACACAATTATTTTCTTGCCCTTAAGTTACTAGAAATAACAATAGTATGAAAAGGGCAAATCTATCTCCACACATCTATACTTGATAATTGGACAGTCGTAAACAACCTTTGTAGATCGCCTTTGATGCATCTTCTTTGTACAATGTTAACTTGACCAATGTTCTTCCCATTGATATGGTCAACAAGTTTGTCTTAAAAAAGGTATTTTGTTTTCAAAATTATTGATAATTTATGTGTAATTTAAAGGAGGTACACACATGTAAAACCATAATCTTAGGGCATCCACAATGCGGAGAACTCATTTGGGTTCCTAGGTGGGTTCCACAATGTCATCTAGGAAGACTAGGATTTTTAAAGAACTAGAACAACATCCAAAATGTTTGGCTCTTCAACTTGGTTTTTATGTGGACTCCATTGTACTTTTTAAATATAAATCATTTATAATTATATTTTTCAAACAAAATAATTTTTTATGGTTTTAATTAATATATTGCATAACTTAATTATACTTTAATTAATATATTGCATAATTTAAAAAAACAAAAAAAAATCAGAAAAAGTAAAAAACAAAAGACTTTCAAAATTATAAAAAAACAAAAAACTTTTCAAAAAAGTATAAAAATACAAAAAAATTACAGAAAAAGTAAAACAAAAAACAAAAAATCAGAATATATAAAAAAATCTAAAAAATAACAAACTAATTTTAAAAACGGAAAAAAAAAATCGGAAAAGAAAAAAAATTAGTGAGAAGATTGGAAAAAAAATGAAGAATCTGAAAGAAGGAGAAAAGAAAAATGAGAGAGAGACATGGGAGGGGAGTTGGCGTGTGCAGAGGGGGAGGGGGATCGTGCAGCAGGCTGTTAGGGGGTGGGATAGACGGTTGAGGGCTTGTTCATGCTTATTTCAAGCACGTGTAAAGCACGCACCCTTTAGAGTGGGTAGTGGCTCTCACGCGTGGTTGAGGAAGTGGGCTTGGATGAATTTTTGTGGCCAAGAACTTGTTCTCAAATGGAGTGATTTGGGAACCCAAAATGAAGAACTCCCACAATATGGAAGAACCCGGGTTGGGAACCCATTGGAGAACCCACATTGTATGTTTGACTTGTAAAATGGAACAAGTTTTTTCGGATGGAAAATTATATTTTATTCGTTCCAAAATAAGCGTTTATTATTAATTTTTTACACGAATTATGTAAAATTTCTTAATGCCTCAGGTATTATTTAGGGATGTCAAATCAATACTTTTTTATTATTTTTATTTCACAAATAATAAGGTTATTATAGACAAATTACTTTAAGGATTCTTCTTAAAATATAAGAAGACTCTCGCTGTATATTGAAATGTCCCAGTCCCAGACAAAATATATATGAGATATTTATTTTAGAATGGAAGAAGTGGTAGATTCTCTTATTCAAAAAAATAAAAAATAGATTCTCTTAAAAATTAAAATTTTAAAACACGTGGAGGGGGGGGGGATGGTACTAGAAAAATTAACCAGTAGAAAGTAGCTTGACTAATAATAATTCAAAAATTTTAACTATTCAGTTTTGAAAAATTAAAACAAAAGACAATTATAAAGAGAAACTTTTCAAAGCTTTTTATGCAACAAAAAAGGATAATAGATGGAATAGTAAATTTTGTTGCTCAAACAAGCAAATCACACCGCAGCAGCTAATTAAGATGCCTTGGGAAATCAGCATCGCCGATTCACCTGTATAGGGCTAAGTGACGGACAATCATTTTGGAGAAATTGCTTGCAGATCCCCTTTTGTAAATTTTAACCACTACAGTGGACCTTTTTCTTTTCAATCTATAAAAGCCACTTTCAAATATTGTTCATAAAATACGTTGATCGTCTCCTTTCAGAACTCCAATCAATAATTTGGAGTTTGAAAATCATAATTGTTGCGGCAATGAAATGAGGTTCGACCTGTTGGGTTAGATTGCAGAGATTGAGGGGGCAATTCTCCGTCATGGGAGTTCGAAAGCAACACCCCCGAATCGAAAAAAGACACTTTTGGGAGCGAAAAGGCTACAATATACTTAATGAACCGAATGTGCACTACAAATCATTTACTCCGTCCATCGCTTTGCATCAATTTGTGCATCAGAATGCACAAAATTCAACTGCGATGCATGATTTTGATAAATACTTATGATACACAAATCATGTATCGTGATGCACACAATCATGCATCAAAATCTCTCATTACATAGCGATACATCGGGAATCCAAATCGATGCATTGCGATTGAAATTCGACATCCTTTCCGCCTTCTTCTTCCCCCTCCGCCTTTGTCCCTTCTGAAAAATCCTTCAGTCCAGATATATTTCAGTATCGTACTTAATGAATCAAAAAAATCGTTTAAGATATTATTGCAATTACAAACTTTTCAAAGTGGACTTGCCAGAATTGCACCTAATCTTCTTTTTAACAATTTAAAACTATTTATGTCTATGGGAGCCCATTTTATGCCCATGAAAGAGATTGAACTTTTATGGATACTGCCCATTTATGCTAATTGAAAATTTGTTGATGACCATGTCCATCAAAATGCGGGCAAATGGGCATGAGCTCAAATTCCCACCACTAATTGTGAGATTGTTGCGTATGATCTTCGGTAACTGTTAGTTGATTTTTGGGATACACATTAAGGGAATGATTTTGACATTCATATGTCTGGGTATGGGTTATGCTCTTAGACAAAATTAACAATCTCAATGACCAAAACCAAAAAACGAAAATAAGTAAATTAAGTGGGTTCGTGATTGCACTGGAGTGGTGCATCATATAGTGTAATAGTAGCGACATAGGTGGCCGCAGTTAGAGCCTAAAGGAGGGTATAGTTTTGCTTCTTCTACCTTAGTTTTAGGGTTTCTCTTATGTTGGTGTATGAATGTGGACTTTTGCTCTTTGAGACATGTAATCGAGAGGAACTGGTGTTAAGTTGGGATTTATGGGTATTTTGGCATTTTAAACACGTGTGTGTGTTAATGTTTGGGTGTTTTGAAGTCATGGTGTAAAATTAAATTAATGAATATGATTTATTTAATCAAATGGGAAAATAAACTAAAGTAGGTTTGGGCAAGATGAACGGTCACCACCACCAGGACATCGACTACCTTAGGTCATACGCTGGCCACCACAGACGTTTGACGACCACAAGCTTCGGCCACCACATGCTATTTATTTTAAACATATAGATAGTTATATAACTTTTATTGTTGAAAAGTTTTGAGCCTAAACCATTATCAACACACCTAACAATAGCTAACACTAGGTTAGAAAAGTTATATGAATATTTATTGAAATTTAAATTGAAGTATAAACTAGTAATATAATTTGCGGGCTATATTTTGATTTTTAAAAAATAGTTGAAGTGGGTTCAACCCTAAACTTCTATCTGATCAAACTCATTTGACCCATTACTTAAAGGGAGATAATCATATCGGTCATTTTTGGTGAAATTATAACCGCTTAAGTTCCCTAGCTATATTGGTTTTAAACCACTAAAGTACACGTTTGAGGGAAAAATGATGAAGATGCTCATAATGAAGGAAAGATGCACAAACAAAGTCACTGTTCAAATTTGGGCATTGCTGTGCACAATTGAAACATTTCAAAATTTGGGTACGCTATGCACAATTGAAACATGTCAAAATTTGGGCATTAAAATACAAAAAGTCACTGCCCAAATTTAGGCATCGCTATGCACAACTGAAATATGTTAAAATTTGGGCATTGAAATGCAAAAAACCACTGCCCAAATTTGGGCATCACAATGAAAACATTTGGCATTATTATGCGCAATTGAAATCAGTCAAAATTTGGGCATTGAAATGAAAAAGTCACGGTCCAAATTGGGCATCGCAATGAAAACATTGGGCATCGCTATGCACAATTGAAATTTGTCAAAATTTGGGCATTGAAATGCAAAAATCACAGCTCAAATTTGGGCATCGCAAAAACTTCTGAAGCCCAAAACAATGGTTAAACAACGTTTTTTGGCCTTAAAACGAAGATATTACAAAGTAAACCCCGCTATGCATGTAGATCTCATCAAGAGCTTCAATTTGATATGCGGTGGATCCCGTAATTCATCCGAGATCAAAAGTTATGTCATGCCGATGGAAGAGTCCTCAACTTTTTTTTATTTCTACTAGTGTCATTAGTTTCAAAACTAACAACTAACACCCTTAAGCTTCATTTTCTTTCCAAAGCTTTGCATCGGCAGTCCCTCAGAGTGATGGTTGATGTTTGTGCACTTGGAGCCGCTTGGCCGTAGAAGATGAAAGGAGATCGATGATGGAAAAAAAGAGATGTGGACGAAGCTGGATGATGAACAGATTAGAGGAGAAGAGGGGGAAGACAAAGAGGAGGGCGAAGAAGAGAGAGAGAGTAAAGAGAAAGAAGAGAAAATGTGAAGACGGAAGAAGAAGACCGAAGTAGCATGTCGCGGGCAATTTTGAAATAAAATTATGAAAATTGACTTTTATGGTTTTAAAAAAAGAGGGTGGAAGGCTGCAATTATTCCTTAATTGGGGTTACAACAGATTCTAATCCATTATCACCCGTAACCCATTTTAATGTAACCCAACCCAACATGCGTGACTTGCTTGGGAGGCTTAGTCCAGAGTAATCCCTTACTTAAACTTCTTATATATATATATATATATATATATATATATATATATATATATATATATATATATATAAAGGCAGGTGCACATAACACTATCAAATAAAATAATTTTTTGTCTAAATATAATTACTAAAAATAGAAAGTCATTTTTATCTAATATGAGTGGATGAATTCGTTGGAAACACAAATCTAATTATTAGAATCTCATTTAGCCCTAGATTAATTTACAGATTTGTTGTAAATACCTTAAAATATGAGCTTGCCTTGAAATATGAAATGACATACAACTTTATTGTCGATCATATTATAAACTGCATTAGACACCAAAAAAGTGTCATTTTAAAAAAATTATACACCGTCTGCGAATGAAAATTTTACTCTTATTTTTTTATATTTTAGTTGGCCACATGTTGTGTTCTAAAGGTCGTTTGTACAAAAATGTTTCTATAACGCCCGTGGATGAAAAAAAATATTTTTTCAAATGATTTTTTAATTATCATAAGTTTCATATTTAAAAAAATGAATGTTTAGTATAATATAGATTAATATAGATTCCAAACTCATATTACTACTTCTTTCCCTTTGCAAAAAATTATTTAGATATATTTATTTATTTATTTAATTTCTATGCATCAAACTAATAATATTTATATTACAATTATTTGCTTATTTTGTTAACAGTACTGTTTTTAAATTGAATTTTATTAAATTTATTTATATATTATTATTTAAAATAATAAGCATTTATTCATGTTTTACACACGTAAAGAATACTAAAAACATAAATTTATATTGGCTTCCGTCATTTCTTGCTCAAATATCTTGTCAATTGTTGATTTAACACATTGTAATTATGGTTGAAATCATTTTGTTACGGCCATTGCGAACACTGAAATACCTCAAACATTATTTATCCTTAATTTGGTCTTTCAATTTTATTTTACCTTTCGGTTCCGTTTATGCATAATTTAATTGAAATATATATATATATATATATATGTTCGTGCGTTTAACACACGGTTATAAAATTAGTTACTTGATAATCGTTAACTATTACTAAAATAAAATTCGTTTTTCCCTCCAACTATACACGTGGGAGGCTGGCAGTTTCATGTCAAAGATTTTCTGCCCTAATCTCTTTATTTGTACCACTAGGTTATCACCTGTGCGATGCACAGTTAACTTGGTGTTGTTTTTGAAACTTAATTTTGTAGATAAAATTTGTAAGCTATTTGAATAAACCAACAATAACAAACTGATTTTGTAAAATAATAAAAATTAAACTTCTACCATAAGAATTGATGAATCCTAATCAAATTAAACTTGTCTAAATCAAGTGTGATAAAATCTATCCGGTACAAACCGATTTTGTAAGCAAAATAAATGGTGACTAAATTTTTTTTTTTAAAAAACTTTTACCATGAGAATGAAAGAGTTTTAATCAATTGAAACACGTCTAAATCAAATGTGATAAAATCTATACGCAAAAAACCTTTTACCATGAAAATTTGAAGTACTAATCAAGTGAAACACGTTAAAATCACATGTTATAAATTCTATCTAGTATTAACCGATTTTGACAATAAAAAATTGTAAAAAACACTTTTATCATATATAAAGGAGGCACTGGTTTTCAAATCTATCAGATTTTAATTTTTGGCATTAAAAAAAGAATTTATATAGATATATTTAGTATCATATGCATGGTTTTAATATTTTTTTTTTGCAAAAACTGTTTATAATAAGCTAATTTTCTAAACTTGTAATAAATAATTAAATTTGAATAATTTGAAAAAACACGAAAAATAAGGTAATTATTCAAAATTGATCATATAGTCATGTAATTGAAAGATTAAAATCCTTGAGAATTGATAAAATCTATCCGCAAAAAATTACCATAAAAATTTGGAGTCCTAATCAAGTAAAACAAATTTAAATCAAATGTTATAAAATATATCTGGTATTAATCGATTTTGCAACAAAAAATGGTAAAAAAAAAAAAAACTTTTACCATGTATAAAGGAGGCACCGGTTTTAAAATCTATCAGATTTTAATTTTAGATCGGGAAAAAAAATACATATATATATAGTATTGTATACACGGTTTTAATAGTTTTTTTTTTTTTTTTGCAAAAGTTGTTTATAATAAGATGATTTTCTAAACTTGTAATAAATAATTAAAAAAACTAATTTGAAATAAAAATAAAATAAGGTATCCAAAATTGATCGTATGAATAGGTAATTGAAATATTAAAATCTATGAGCACGAGTAAAATCTATCTGCAAAAAAACACTTTTATCTTGAAAATTTGGTGTCCTAATAAAGTGAAACGCGTTTAAATTAAATGTGGTAAAATCTATTTCGTACTAACTAATTTTGGCAGCTTAAAACTAAAAAAAAAACAAAAAAATTACCATATATAAACGAGGCACTGGTTTTAAAATCTATCATGTTTTAATTTTTGGTAGCAAAAAAAAAAAAAATTACAACTTCACAAGAAGATGGCATGTGGAAGCACATAATTTCTTTAAAACTTTAAGCGTTCAACAGAAAGTCGTCATGTGGCAGCAACGACTTCTGTTTTAATAATAGTCAATAGATAATTAATAGATTAGTAATTAATAATTAATAAATATAGATTAGTATAACAAATAACATAGAATTGTCAGGTGGATAATTTGTATAAATTTAACATTATGAAAATGAAAAGATATGAAAATTGAAGAGGTTAAGTCAAATTAAATTTGTATAAATTATATATGATGAAATCTTGTTTAATTAAGCGATATTTGAAAAAAAATATAAAATAAAAACTAAATCCTAAATCTCTATCATAAATTTGCTCCTAAAACTATATTATAAATATGTTTTATCTTATCAAATTAGTTTTATGAATTTTATCTTATTTAATTAGATTTAAATTTTTTATCTTAAACTAATCGATTTAAAAAAAGAATTTTTTTTATTATTTCAAAGGTGACACATGTCAGCATAGAATCTCTTTAAAACTTTTGGCTTTTCATAGAAAGCCACCACGTGACAGCAGTGACTTTTATTTTAGTAATAGTTATAGATTTTAATGCCCATATTTTAAAATCTTTTTTCTATAGCATATTTTAATGCACATCATTCAATGTATTTAAAAAAATAGAGGTATCCCTTACCCACTCTTTTCTTTTCATTATAAAATAAGTTAGAGATACAATTTATGAGTATAATTTTGGGGTGTACGTGGTTTGGTTTAAGCCAAAATTACGATCGATTCCTATAGGTTTCAAAAAATTTAAATCAAATCGAACCAAATAAGGCTTGGAATTGAACCGAACCACTCAGTTTAGTTTGGTTCGGTTTTATGGTTTATATAAATTATTTTTAATCAATTTTTACCAACATTAAGAATAACATTAAACTAAGATTTTAATTTGGAATTAACATCAAAATTAGAAAATAACCTACTAAAAATAATTAATCATAAAGAAAACAAAACAAATTCCAAAATAAACAAAAACAATTAAAAAAATAATAGTCCTCCAACAATCAAGATTTTTGTTTGATTTAGTATTATATATATATATATATATATATATATATATATATATATATATATATATATATATATATATATATATATATATATATATATATATTATGACTGAATTAAAGACTTAAATTATGTATATTAGATGATTCAAATGTTATATAATATATAGATTATATAATAAATCAATAAAAGTATATAGATTGGTTTGTTTGGTTTCGATTTGGTTTTATATCATAAATCATGAATTGAACTGAACGAAATAATTTTCCAATTTTTAAAACCGAAACTAAACCATTTTCGAATAAAACCAAAACAAACCGATTGATTTGATTCGGTTCCGTGATTCAAATGTTTCGATGTACACCCTTGCTATAATTCATGTGCATAGTATATAGTAATCACTAGTTAGATTAATACTAGTTTTACACCCGTGCGTTAAACGCACGTGTATATATATCTTTTAATTAAATTATACACAAATAAAATGAAGATAATAAACCAAATTAAAAAATAAAGAAAAAACATGATGAAGGGAACAAATTATATCAGTATAATTGATATCATTTAATCAAATATTTTATGAATTGTTTAAATCATTTTCCCGTTCATAATTTTATAGAGTTTAATAGTTAATATTTTTGTTATTAAAATTTAGGATTTTAAGTAGTATAAATAGTAATTCAGATGTATATTATTCTCTATATAACATATAGATTTATTAAATATTTAAAATTTGTGGTTGGTATCTACTACTATAATTTAATCGTATATATTCATATGATTTGCCAATAAGTTATAATTAAATGTGGTTACTTGCAAAAATAAATTTTGTTTTGATATTATAATTTCGGATATGATGAAAGAGACACAAAAATTTCAAATACAGATAAGTCATTTATAAAGATTTTCATAGCAGACTTTTTATAATTAATTGTGGTTATATTTTATTTTGTAATCACATGTATTCAATGAATATGTTTTTTATCGCACATTTGTTCTTATTCCACTGTTATATTTGCTCATTTTAATTAATCAATAAATTAAGTATACACCAAAAGAGATTTGTATTTACAGATTTTTACATGAGTGGCTACTCATATTAAATACTATTACATAGAAACTTGATATTTTCTACAACATGTGCATATTTGCACATTTTCAATAAATCTTGAGAATTGTGTAATCAATTAATCAGATTTGTGTTCCCAATGCATGCTAACTACTATATAATAATACTCAAAGATGACTTTCTTTTTTTAGCAAGTGCATTTTAGCGGGATTTTACCTCTTTTAGATTACCTAGCTTATATATATATATATAGATAAGGTACACACGAATAAATCATCCTGCTCACTAATTATTATTTAATCAAAGGAAAGCAAAAATGGTAAAGTGGACTTGAAGACAGGTTCGGCTCATATAGAGGCACTTTGCAATAAATGAAAGTGATGATGATCCCTTTCGCGAAAACAAAGGCTTCCTCATTTGTACTTGGGTTGGGTCAGTCTGTGAAATAGATTAAAGAAGTCTCTGATGTCCAATAAAGTAGTTGAGCCAGAGGAAAATGCCCACAGGCCGAATAATAGTGTTAGGTTTACCATTAATTTTATTACTATTATTATTATTAAGCCTTAGTGAAAAATAATGTTGTTTTTTACTAAAACATATTTTATCTTCACCCAAGTTTAATGATAACAATAATTATAAAAATAGTAGTAAACATAACATTATTGAAAGCCAAATAATAGTACTCCTATGTCATCTATACATCTCTATCTATATATCTATAAAACGAAGGTAATCAAAATCCCGTCAAAAACCAACTTCCTAAAAATAAAACATGCTATTTTTCATTTTTATTTTTTAAAAAAATGAACCAAATGAAACGAGTTAGCTTATGCCATAGACTATAAACCTAGGTCTATCTTAGATTATATGATCATGAGTGAACTGTTGTATAGAAAACGCAAAAGCCTTGAATATGACTGACTATGGCTAATGTATACTGCTTTGGAAATGGAAATGACTAACAGAGGAGTATTAAACACTAAAAATATAAGTAATTGAACAAATAAATGAACCGTGGTGCAAAACATTTTCTTTACATTCATTTGCACCGCGATATATAAATAAGTGAACCGCGATATAAAATACACATTTTACTTCAATTTATGTATTTAAACGTAAATAATGTAAACATTAATAAATATTAATATTATATATCAAAATACATCGAAATAAATGGTTCATTGTAAAAGTAATGAAATATTTTATTTATTTATTGTATTCTCTATTATTAAATTTTCTTTTTCTTAATTGTTGCGTTATAATAATTTGTTCAATTTATGTACATCGAACTCACAATCTACACGTTGCAATAATTTGTTTATTTTATTATCTTTAAAATTTTTAATCGTGATATTAGTTTTACAATTATATATATATAGTTCTCTTTAATTTATTCTTTTAATTTTGTTTTTTCACTTGATGTTGCTTGTGTATAATTTGATTGAAAAAGATATATGTCGTGCGTTTAAACTAGTTAAAGAATAAGTCTCACATAAACCGCCTTACGAATCCTAAAGCCTCACTTTTTTTTCTCAATACAACTTATCAATATACGGTTGATCGGATAAAGGAGATCGATTTTACATAAAATACACGTAAAACCTTATTTTCTAAGTTTTTGCCATCACTAAATGAGTATCTATTTTTAAAACATTTTTATCTCTAACTTAATGTCATTTACGTATGATATTGCTAGTTTACCTAAGACACGTTCCCACCATTCCCATGTAATTGTCCAACTTTCTTTTTTTGTTCGTTCCAAAAACAAAAACAAAAAAAAAAAAAATCATGTTTTAAGTTTTTTTAAGAAAATAGATTTACCAATTTACCATTTTTTTCTTTATTTTAATTATGGCCACATGCACAAGGATTTTAAAGGAAAAATATACATTATAATAATATTTTATAATATAGTCGATTATTTTTTCTTAAGCGATATAGCGGGGTCAAACATGATGATTATTTATGAAGCGAGGGGGCAGTATCGTTTTTTAGTGTAAACTTTTATTATTGATTGAATCGTCTATTTATAGGGAGAGTTACGATTAGGGTTAGGTTACAATTGGAATATGGTACAAGAAACCTTTACAAGGAAGGTAATATAATAAGAAAGAATTATTCAAGGTAATTACCACTAACTAATAATTACAAATAAACAAGAATAAATAATAAATATATTATTCTTTACTATACCCCCGCAAGATGGACGTGCGAGAGGAGAGACCAATTTTATGAAATAATTGATCAAATCGTTGGCGAGCAAGAGATTTGGTCAGAGCATCGGCTAACTGATCGGCCGAGGAGACATGTCAAAATCGCATAAGCCCATCCTGAACTTGTTGTCGGATGAAATGAAAGTTCAGGGCCACATGCTTCATGCGAGTATGGAAGACTGGGTTCGAGTTGAGACTCGTGGCACCCACATTGTCACAGTAAATGACTGGTTGAGTTGAGGTTAGATCAAGTTCGCCAAGAAGAGAAATAATCCACCTGACTTCAGCCGTAGTGGCAGTCACGGCCCGGTATTTAGCTTCAGTCGAGGAGCGAGCAATAGTGCACTGTTTCTTGGAGCTCCAAGAGATCGGGTTGCTCCCAAGATAGACAATGTAGGCATTGGTGAATGTGTAGTCATCCTTGTTACCGACCCAATATTAGTGAAGGCATGAAGAGCAGGAGGAGACTGGTGATGAAGGAGGATGCCCGCATTAATAGAGCCACAAAGATACCGAAGAACTCGCTTGACCGTATTCCAATGCTCAGTGGTCGGCCTATGCATGAACCAAGAGAGTTTGTTGACGGCGAAGGCAACATCAGGCCGAGTAAGAGACAAATATTTAAAACTCCCGACCATTGCTCAAAACTCTGTCAGATCTATGAGAGCAGTGCCCGTATGAAGAGTCAAGGTAGGCGAGGTAGCAAGGGGCGTAGCTATTGGGTGAACATCGGTCATGCTTGTGCGAGCAAGGAGATCAGCAATGTACCAGCGCTGGGAGACCAGAAGACCAGTTGGGCGCTCAACTACTTCAACCCCAAGGAAATAGTGAAGATCACCAAGGTCTTTCAGCGAGAAGCAACTAGCGAGCAGAGATGTGAAAGTTTGAACTGCAGCGGGCTGGTTCCCAGTGATGATGTTGTCATCCACATAAACAAGGAGATAGATGATGATGCCCGCAGTACGAAGAATGAACAACGATGTTAGGGGTGAAAATTTGAGGCACAACACGATTGGCCGACACGAACACAACACGAAATTATAAGGTTTGGGATTGGGCTTATCGGGTTCGGGTCGTTATAGGGCCAATACGATAAGGCACGATAAAAAATGGGTTGTTATCGGGCTGACTTGATAAGCACGGTAAGACACGATAACTAAAATATATATGTTTTTAAAATATATTTTTAAAAATTTACTAGGGGTTGTTCACTTCTTTCGAACTACTTTCATGATTATTTCATAGTTTTATCATTTACTACTTGACTATTTATATTGATAAATTTTCAAAATATGTATTAAAAATCAAAATTATATATTTTATAATGTTTATTGGGCTTAACGTGCTTAATGGACATGACTAAATAAATTATATTTTTTTTGCTAATCGTGTCTATCGCATCGTGCCGTGCATTTCGTGTTTTTATTGTGTCATGTTCGGGTTTTAATATTAGGTATGAGAAGCTTATCGTGATGTGTTCGTGTACGTGCTTATCGTGTTGTGTTATTATCGTGTCGGCCCGATAACGGCCCAACACGATCGATTTGCCACCCCCAAGCGATTTGTTGGCCACCAAGTTTTTTAAGATGAAGGCAAATAGAAACTGACGCAGCTCATTGTACCATGCTCGGGGAGCCTACTTGAGACCATAAATAGTCTTGTGAAGCCGACACACATGTTGAGGTTTGTCCTTGTCTGTGAAACCAGCTAGTTGAGCCATGAATACCTCCTCGGACAAATTGCCATGAAAAAGGGCATTGTTTATAAGATCACATCCTTGACAAACAGCCAGTGAGAGAACAAGACGAACAATGGTCTGTTTAACCACCGGGCTGAAAGTCTCAAGATAGTCAACCCCTGGTCGCTGGTGAAATCCCTTGGCCACTAGGCGAGCTTTGTAGCGATCAATGGTGCCCATCTGCATGTCTTTTGATCCAGTAGATCAACTTACAACCAACAATATTACGAGCATCTGTCGAAGGGACCAAATTCTAAGTTCCATTGCGAGATAGTGCATCATATTCCTCAGACATGGCCTGCCGTCATTTCACATCTTTTAGAGCCTGAGTGACACATGTTGGTTCACTGTCTGCTGCCAGTTGAGCTGAAAGACTCAGTTTGGTGAGTGGTTTGTAGATGTTGTTCTTAGAGTGAGTAACTATAGATGAAGTTCCAAAAGCAGCAGGCATAGGAACAGGGTTAGCGGGCACGAACACATGCACATGAATAGATTCAACGAGCATAGGGGCAGGTGGGCATAGTGCTATCCTCGGGCATGGAGCTGGTTGCCGAGGAGGGTTGAACAGCCAACACATGACTAGTAGCGGGCAGTGGAGATGGTGGTTGAGGCTGGTGTATAGGCGAGCTGAGATCAACCACATTATGATTAGTGCTAGGAGAAACTGGTAGGAAGGCACTGGAGCGAGCAGCCAATGGTGTGTATGAGTTCGGGAGCAATTCATGAGGAGGTAGCCAAGAGACACTAGTGTAGGTATCTGGGCCAGCAGTACGGGTGGTTGGGGTGGACATTGGAAAGGTAGACTCGACAAATCGAACATGATGTGAAATGAACAACTTGGTGGTGCTCGAATCATAACAGAGATAGACACTCTGAGTGAGAAAGTAACCAAGGAAGACATACAGAGTGGAGCGAGCAGCGAGTTTGTGAGCGTAGTAAGGGCGGAGGCAAGGGTAGCAAAGGCAACCAAAGACATGAAGTTTTGAGTAGTTGGGTGGAGAGCCAAAAAGTTTATGGTAGGGAGACTGGTGAGCAAGGATGGGTGTTGGTAGCCGATTTATGAAGTAGGCCGCTGTTTGGAAGGCAAACGACCAGAATGGCAGCGGAAGAGATGCACGAGAGAGGAGGGAGAGACTAGTTTTGACAATATGGCAATGACGACGTTCCGAGAACCCATTGTGCTCTTGGGTGTAAGGGGGCGAGGTGAGGTGAGTGATGCCATGGGCGGACAGGTAGGCGGCCAAGCCAAAATACCGGGCAAGCCCCATGTACTCGCCTTCATTGTTCGAGTAAAGAGTGACAATGGTTGTTTTAAAATAGTTTTGTTGATTCTTATGTTAAATTTATATCCGATCAAGACATTACTTTAGTTTTATACTTGATGGCTAATCGGCCGCGTATCGATTAGCGTGGCAATGTATAGAACTTTGCCTTGTATAGTTTTGTAGGACCTTTTCGGGATCATCGGAAGACCACTTCTCGCTTCACCTGAAGACTGCTCAAAGCTTAAGATCGGTAGACCTCGTGTCCGCTAATGCGCTTTACGTGTCATCTCCGGATCAAAGGATTAATTTAAACTTATTCTCATTTGATATTTGAATTAATCCAAGTCTTTTTGACATGTCAAGCCGAAAGCAATTCGAGCTAAAGCGAGCATCGGCCCCTACGCTTCATCTCTCGAATCCGACACCAAATCGCCCACCTTTTGAAGATCTCGAAATGATTATTCGCTCTAGTTATCGTGAAGACGAAATCCTTGACCCCCATGCATTTAATACATTTATGAAAAGAGCTGTGAAGTCTTCGCCTTCTCCAACGGATCTTTGAAGTGCACTCTTTAAATCGCCATTGAAGACCGGATCAAAAGAAGTGACAACTGCAGAATCAATCGAACACTAAAAGAATTGCTCATCTAGAACTCCAAGTCTTCAGTGCATTCAATAGATCCTCAAAGATCTAGAAGTCCTCGTCAACAACAAGAAGTCGCTTCTTCAACATTTATTGTTTTATTCTTCTTGTTGTTTACTTCCATTAACTATATTACGCGAATTAAATATCTTGTATTTACAGATATTTAATTCCCTAGACCAAACACAAGTCAATATTTTGTACACGATCCATTAGGGATATTCTTTGTAATTGATCTGGAAAACATAGTACAATTTAAATCCAAGGTGGCCTGTGGTGGACGTAGCACTCATTATAGTGTGAACCATCCCAAAATACTTGTGTTATTTCCTTCTGCTTAATTATTGCCCCATAGTTTACTTCATCCATTTCGCCTTAAGTAATCGTAAAAGGTCTTAGTCCTTCGAGAACAATTTCTTGAAGGTCTTCTACTTGATTCTTTTCATAGATTGCAAGTAACTTTCAAGGAACTTACTTTAAAAGTTTTAAAGTGTTGATAAGCTATTCAACCCCCCCTTCTAGCTTATCATTGTGCTCATTGGGACCCACATTTTCGACCAAGGCTTTAAACTTGGGAAAGATGGTGGCGACCTCATACATGAGTTTAAGTGAGTAAAGCCAAATGTAATGGGTATAGTGATCAACAAAGATCACATAGTATTTGAAGCCATCAATAGAAGGAAGGGTGGAGGTCCAAACATCAGTATGAATAGTTTGTATAGGGAGAGTAGACACAATAGTATTTTGATGAAAAAGAAGTTTATGACTTTTATTAGAAAAACAATCATTACAATGAAGATGAGGAGTGCAAGCAGTGTCTAATGCTAAACCTAGGCTAGAGAGTATCCGACTTTGGTCGGGGCCAGACGGATGACCAAGGCAATGATGCCAATCTTGGTGAGAGACTTTGGAGCTGACATAAGTAGTGGGGCGAGGAGAGGGAGTTGTGGTCGGTCATTCATACACACCATCCTTAGACTGTCCGGTCAGCAGTATTCTCCATGTCAATAGATCCTTCACATGAAAAGAAGATGGTAAGAACTTAATAGACTTGTTATTGGATATGCAGAATTGAGATATGGATATGAGATTACGTTTCATGTTAGGAACAAATAGGAAATTATATAAAGTAAAGGTGTGTGCAGGTGTAGGGAGGATAGATCGAAGAACCAGTTTTGGAGATATGTAGGTATGTACCATCACCAATGACCATGTCATCCGTGCCTGTATAGTTGGAGTGAAGATGGAGGTTTCCAAGTTCGTTGGTAACATGGTGAGAAACAACACTATCGAGAAGCCAACCCGGAGTCCCTGTGTCCGTTGTGGTCGCAAGGTGTGTACGTGGATGCCTTGTGTAGTTACTGGCCGAGTTGAAGGCAGCAGGCAGAGATGTGGTGGCGACCAATTGAAAGTTGGGGCAGCGAGCAACCGTTTATCCCTATTGGCGACAGTCCTGACACTTACTAAGATAAGGTCGTTGTTGGCGAGGAACAGAAGCCGAGGACTGCTGAGAGGGTTGCCAAGGTTGAGCGGAAGCTGCTTGAGCTTACGAGGGGGAGTACCGAGCATTCGATCTGTTGGTCCTCGAGGTAGCAATATTAGCGGAGACATGATGCAAGAAGGACGCGGGCTGTGACTGCTTCAGGAGCAGTTCACGATTGATGAGTTTTTCATGGAGCTCATCAAACGATATGAGATTGTTCCGACCTTCCACCACATCCACGATATGGAAGTAATCATCATCTAAACCACCAAGGATGGTCTCAATAAGGTCATCGTGGTCATGCGGTTTGCCCAAAGCCACGAGTTCATCTGCCCGACTTTTGACAAACTGCATGTAGTTGGAGATCGACTAAGTGCCCTTGGATGCCCGCTTGAGGTAGTCTTTAATATTCTTGACGTGCACGTGAGTCGGGCGAGCATAGGTGTGAACTAGAGTTTCCCATGCTTCATGAGTAGTGGCGACCTGTTGGATCATAGGAACCAGGGGAGCAGAGAGGAAACCAACAAGAGCTCCGAACAAGACTTTGTCTTACCGAATCCAGGGTTGGTAGTGTGGGTTGGGATGAGAATGTCCTTGGATGATTGAGCATCCTTGGCTAGGACGGTGGGTGGCGGGCATGTATGTGAGCTGTCTACAAACTTGTAGAGGTCATAGCCAATGAGGGTGGCCTCAACTTGGAGTTTCCAAGCTATGTAGTTTGTGGAGGTGAGTTTGGTGATGTTGTAGTAAGAGATGTTGACGAGGTCGAAGGTTTGTGTGGGGTCAAGGGAGTTTTTAATGGTGAGGGAGTAATTTCCGTAAGCCATGGTGGAGAGTGGTAAGGGCGGCGGCTAGAGGAAGAAGATGAAGGTTATAGGGGTAAAGCTCTGATACCATGTAGAAACTAATAAAGTTTAGGAATAATGGCATAGCCTTTTCCATTGATTGAATCACCTATTTATAAAGAGAGTTACAATTAGGTTAGGTTACAATTGGAGTAGGGTACAAGAAACATTTACAAGGAAGGTAACATAATAAAGAAAGAACTATACAAGGTAATTATTACTAACTAATAATTACAAATAAACAAGAATAAATAATAAATATAATATTCTCTAATAATTAGAGACATTAATGTACATGTCAACTTTCTTAATGTTATTAAAAAACTAAAAAGGACACTCATTTAGGGACGAAGTGTGTACTTCACGTCTTCACTACTAGTGGCGGACCAGAAATTTATCTCAACGGGGGCACAATGCATTCAGAGAGAAAGAGGGGGAAGGCTACATGTGTTTTCTCGTGTTAATTTTGTTTATCAACGACACAACGATGTCGTTTAGGTAAAAAAAATCAAAACAATAAACACGCAAACATAAGCACCTTGTCATGTTAGAAAAATATATATTGTATTGATGCAAGGAGCTGAACCAAGACCCTTATTACATTACAAATCAACAAACACTTTACACTTAAACTATAATCTTTCCCTCGATATGTATTTTTTTCAAAAAAATTATATCATAAAAAATATTAATAGGCAATTTTTTTTCTTGAGTCGGGTCCATATATGGACCCTGTATTGGTACACGTGGATTCAACCTTGTTCACTAGTCCGTACTAATAAATTTTACTCCATCCCTCCCATGATAAGTGTTCCTTACTGAATATACATAGATTTTTTAAAAAATATTTACTTTTATCTAAATCTTTTTAGTATTTTCCCAATTTACAACTAGTATGTCAAATCAATGCGGTTTATTATTTTGTTGTTGTGTGTGAGAACCTCGTTTCAACCATGGTCTCGCTACCTGAGGAAAGCGAGTGGTTTCAAAACTTAAAGTGCGTGAAATACGCTTGGCCTCATTATGGACTAAAAAATGTATATACAGAGTTGTCATCTCCTTTTAAAAAGGTAAACAGACAAAAACCAAAATATTGTGTTCGGGGGTTAAATAACAAGTTGCGAAGGGGTTAGACACCCAACTCGTCCTTTCGGTTCCAAAATGAGTTTGATAACATACTCAGTCTATTTTTATACATTTAGTCTAAGCAAAATTTGTATATATACAGAAAAGAAATAAAAAGAAGATCTTTTATATTTAGTAAAGAAAAATAAATAAAAACAAGGAAAGAAAAACATAAATATTTTATATACTAATCTAACACAAACTATACATAAATAAAGTAAAACGGAGCAAAACTTAATCTATAACCAATTTACGTTACGTGTAAAGAAAATGAACTAAACATGTAACTAATTATTATATGTCAAATATATAAACATAAAAGAAAACAAACTTTAACAATATATACAAACGGTAGAAAATATGTACATATTCACAATGTATATATATATTTACATTTCATTTACTTATTAAAAGAAATAGCTACAGGGACAAAATATCAGAGATCCCTTACCTCTTAGAGCATGATAGTCTATACCCGGTACGCCTAGGCTTAGACGATCTCTGTGTGTTTCTCTTGTCTTCCCAAGAAGAGAAGTCTTTTTGTTGTTGTTGTTGTGTATGCGTGTATAGTGGGTGTGTGTGTGTGTATGTGTATGTAGTGTGTGTGTGTGTGTGTGTGTGTGTATGTATGTATGTGTATATAGTGGGCGTGTGTGTATGTGTATGTGTATGTGTATGTGTGTGTAGTGGGTGTGGGTGTATATGTTATGGGCTGTGTGTGTGAGTGTGTGTTGTGGGTTGTTTGTTTGTGTGTGCGTATGTGTATTCTATGAGCCGTGTGTGTGTTTATGGGTGAGAGAGAGTGAGGGAGGTTTCTGATAGAGTAATGGCAGCGTGGTGGAGCTTCTCTCTTGGCAGCACTTCGGTAGGGTAATTTTGTGGTGTGTTTGTGTGAAGGGGGATAGCCTCCTTTTATAGGCAGAGGGTGGCTCTCCGTGGCTGAAGAGATAACTTCGGGAGGAAGGTTGGACTCCTCGGTGTACATAGGAGGTTGTTTAGGTGGTGTAGGGGTGTGTCGCCCACGTTTTATCGGCCAAACTCGATATACGTAGTGACTGAAGCAGGCTGGCCAAAAGCAACAAATGGGCACGTACATTGGAGGAATGGCGTGGCGGCAAGATATTGGACGCGGCGCCTAGTTATTGGTGTACCGCACCGCGTTTCATTTTCTTTTTTCCTTTTTGTTGCACTTTCCCATTTTCTTCGTTATTCTTTGTCCTTCTGAGCCCTTTCGAGTTTCTTTTGACAATTTGAACCCCTGAAAGGTTTTAAAAATACATTTAGTCCATTTTTAATTTGTAATATTATTTTATAGGATATTATAAAATAGAGGTATGAAATTGACGTGTCTAGTATGTCAAATCAATACGGTTCATTATTTTGTTATTGCGGCAATGACTACAAAAATTAACAAATATTTTAAGTCAAGCGTGAGCCTAGGCTCTACCTCGAGCCTGATATTTTTTAGGAGAAATTGCGGGTCAATCTTCTTTCTCAAATATTTAACCACTCTACTATCCCGTTTTTTTTTCAAATAGTTGAAGTCCATTTTCATGAAATCTTTTCGAAAAAGCTCGGAGGAGAGAATTTATGGCTGGAATTCACACGGAATGGAGAGGAGGATAATGGGCAGGTCATGTATTGTAGAACATTTGTGTTTTTTTTTTTAATCTTAGATTTGATTAATCCACCACCCTAACTTCCCGTTTTCTTTCCTCTTCATCTATGGATATTTAGTTTTAACAGTGTGTTCTTTTGCTTCACCAGCTTCTTCTTCTTCTCCCTCGTTCGTCTGAAAACACAAAAAAATATGAAGTGTTATGGCAAGAAAGAATGATAGTTACTACATATTATTTCTTTGTCACTCAAACTTCCCACTCCTTTACTAATTCATATCATGCTGCTGCTGTTGTTCTTCTTCCGTTATTTATGTTTTATGTTATTCAAAATAGATTTAAAGTGTTTTGTGTTGGTATGCATGTAAAATGTTCGATAAAATGTCTGAATAGAACTTTTTTTTCATTGTTGGACACCTTTTTGAATCTGGATGCATTAATTTTGAATCACAATGCATCATTTATGAATCGTGATGCATCGATTTGGATTTTGGGATGCAAGAAAGATGCATATACATTTTGATCAATTTGTTGATTGTTTACTAGAAAGAAAATAGATAAGGTCTGTTAATTTAAGTTTTATACATCGTGGGGCATAATTTGATCATCGCGCTACAAAATTGGATGAGCTATTTAATTTAATGCCTTGCAGTGCTAAAATGTTTTGCATTGTGGCTTAAAATTTGATACAGCTAGATGCAAAATTGAATTAGGAAAATAATTTGATACATCACGATGTAAAAATTGAAGCATGACGCTACAAATGTTGATGTAGTGTAGTGCAGTTGAGTAAGTGATTCGTAGCGCGACCCAAACTCATTAAAGGTATCGTGGTCTTTTTGCCCCAAAAGTGATTTTTTTCAGTTGAAAAAAAAAACGATGATGGATTGGAGCGGTTATAAACTTTTAAAAAGGGACCGACCCGAATTTTACCTTTTTATAGGAAAAATTGTGAACCGGTTCATTTTTTAAAAGTTTCAATCGCTCAAGTCCCATGTTTTTTTATCAAATTGGAAAAAGGACATTGTTGGGGGCAAAAACACTACGATACCTTTAATGAGCATGAAGCGCACTACGAAATGAATTGCGGTACATTGACTATTGAACTGCAATGTATCAATTTTATTAAAATTAATTTTTGCACTGTGATACATTAATTTAATTGTCTAGTCTATTTTTACACATCGATACATTAATATTTGAACCGCGATTCATCAGTTTAATTGACTAGTCTATTTTTGCACTGCGATACATCAATATTTGAACCGCGATTCATCAATTTAATTGACTATTCTATTTTTACACAGCGATACATCAATGTTTGAACCGCAATACATCAATATTTGGCAACGCGATACATTAATCCAATATTTTTACACTGCGATACAAAATCATAAAGAATCAAATCACGTCATCCACATTTTTCTTCCATCTCCTCCATCGTAAGCCATCTTCTTCCTCCTCTTCCGCTTTCGTCTTTATGAAAAAATCACAACCCAACATAAATCAATTACAGTTTCATATTTCATAAATAAAAAAACTGTTTAGCTTTCAGGGGCGTTGCCCCCGAACAACCCCCAACGAAGGGGCGTTGCCCCCTTGATCCCCGTTTCATTGCGCAACAAATGGTAATTTTTTAATCTAATATGTTTACCGGAACTGTTGAAAGAGACGATAAAATTTTAGAACAATATTTCAAAAATAGACTTTTAAGGTTACAAATTTTGAAAAAAAAAAACGGCCATAATTTTATACTTTTTTATATTCAAGCCCAACATACCCAAATTTGAGATAGCAAAGAGAAACATGAGTCGAGGTTGATCAGCTACTACTTTGAGATGTAATACCACTTTGAATCGTATTATCATCTATTTTTAATTTATTTAATTACTTTCTTCGTTTTGAATAAAAAGTCCAATATTTTATTTTCGGATGTTTCAATTAAGAAGTCTATTTTTAAAAATTAAGACATAAAATTGTCATTTTATTTAAAAAAATTTACTTTCAAACATGAACTATTTGCCCTAAACGGAGGGAGTAATTACTAAAGGTAATCCTAAAAAAAAGAATATTGCCTGTTAATTTAGTACAACTATAGTATTGCTCCAATTGTCTTAAAATTATTGTCTTGTTTTTCTTTTTTAACTTGTTACAAAAACTTGTCTTTGTCCGTAACTTTCCTTTATGACAACATTTTTATCATTTTATTCTTACTATTTTTCCAATTTTAATTGTGAGTCACATGCATATAGACTTTAAAAAAACTACTCCCACCGTCCATAAATTATCGTCCTCCTTTCCTTTTTCGTCCGTCCCAAAATAATTGTCCACTTTGAAACTTACCTTTGTAGAACATCGCTTTTACCACTTTACATTTACTTTTTCACCCTACTTTAATTATGGGCCACATACACATAGACTTTAAAGTAAACTACACATTAAACCAATATAAATAATCAAGCCAATTATTTTTTCTTAATCTGTGCATCGGGTCAACTAAGACGATAATTTAGGGACGTAGGAAGTACATATTATAACAATATTAATAACCAAATTAATTTTTTTTCTTAAATCCGTGTATCGGATCAAAAATGATAATTATTTTTGAAAGGTAGGAAGTACTCCCTTGGTTCCTTAATAATTGTCCTCATTTTCTTTTGTGCTTGTTCTAAAATAAGTATACTATTTCAAAAAAATTCTTTTTAAGATAATACTTTTATCACTTTATTCTCATTTTTCTACGTACACAAGAACATTAAAGGCAATCACAAATTACATTAATATTCATAATACATTAAATTACTTTTTCATATCAAAGAAAACTATTATTTAAGAATTTATACATGTGTAATAAGGAAGGCCAAGAAGTAGTGAGCAGTGAGATCCCGCGGGAAAATCTTACTAAATTAATCTCATCCGTTTTTTCATATGTGACTAGACGGCGAACCAAAACAAAATAACTTTTTCTTGAGTAGTGAGTAGTGTAGCTGATCCCTGTTTCTGATATTGGAGATAGAGGACGGGTGAGTTGGAGACTGGGGGCGGCATAACTTCCTAGTCTACAATTGTTGACTCTTGGTCTCACTGTTTCTGAGTCTCTCAGTCTCTCAGTCTCTCAGTCTCTCACTTGCTCTTTGTCAGACTCAGACACAAAGAAAGATTGAGAGAAAATGAATGTATTTAAAGGCATGGATGGATCTGAATTCTGAAAGCAAGCTTGCCTCCACTTAAAATATTTTCAGGCAGTGATCCAATGCCCGTACTCATCACACAAATAGTCAAATTCTGTATTTGGTGTGACTTGTCTTCTTATATCTCAGCTCTTCTGTCCCCACTCACCTAAAATTTAACATCAATATATACTTCTTTTACCCATTTGATCCATCAAAAATTTATACGTATAAAGGAAAGGAACCTCTTTCATTTTCGGGATTCGAAATATCTTGTGAAACTCTCCATGTAACTTGACTGATTCCAAGATGATCAAGCCGGGTATCTAATTAACTAAAAAGGAAAACAAGAAAGAAATAAAAGAAAGAAGAGAGCCTTTGGGCCAAGTTGGGCTCTATATGTGACAAGATCCTTCTACAAAGAACTCAATGAAAACATGATAAATTACAGGTCGGTTTATTTACTAAATTTTCAACCTATTTAGTATATATATATTTTTTTCAAACTCTAAAGTTCACTTTAGTTAACTACTTAATAAAATGTCCGCAATCTCATATATTCGCAGCATAAAGAGGGCCCCTTCTCCTTTACTCCCTATCTCCACTTCTTGTCCTGTGGATTGTCTCACAGTCATGCCAACCAAAGTCTTTTGAGGATTACGAGCTTACAGAAGGGTTGGACGGAGAGTTGTGAAAGTCTCAGGGAAATGAATTCCGTCATGATTCCCTTTCTCAAGGAGAGGCTTCCTTACTTGGCCGAGAGTTTGAAATTGCTTCCTTGTGAGATTTGGAATTGCGATGCGTTGTTTTAAAATTGCGATTCATCAATTTGGTATTACAATATAAAAGAAAATCTTGATGCACAAATTGAATTTCGCGATGCAGGCATTAGATGTACGATGCAGAAATTTTGATGCTCAAATTGGATTTGTGATGCATAAATTAGATTTTCGATACACAAATTGGAATTGCGATTCATCGACTTAGAATTGTAAATCAGTGCGTGTCTGATTGAATTTCATTAAGGATATATTCGTTTTTTACCTTTAAATTGTCCTTTAGCAGTTAAAAACAAAAATTACGTCCTTTAGAAATTGAAAATTGATGGAAAGGAACCGACTCGATTATCACCAATGAAAATATATGGTCCCTACTTTGTGGGAACCATGAAGTTAGGCCCCTCACATTCATATAGCATGTCCCTTAAAAAAAATCTTCGTCTTTAGCAAATGTATAGTCATTTTCATTGCTCCCAGATCATTGATCCGTAAGGAATGGGCCAGGCCTTTAAGCTTTCTAGCTGACTTAACATAGTCTTATTTTGAACATGATCCAACAATTTATTTTTTCCTTTTTATTTATGAAATTCACAATCCAAGTTCAATGTTCATGGATAAGACAGTTGAGATTGATTACGTCCGTAATTAGTACTCCTATTATTTCAGGTAGGGGTGGTAAAATGAGTGTTATTGATAATTATGAGTTAGTCTATTATTCATGATTATTCATGAATAATAAACTAATTCATAATTATCTATAACACCCATTTTGTCACTCCTAGTTTTGGATAAAGAGTCTCTATTTTGAAAGACAAACTTAAAAAAAAATTCATAATAGTTTATTAATAATAAAATGACACTTTTATTTCTTAAATTTTGAAAGTGAACTCTTTAAGTGAAACAACTCAAAATGAAATAATGGACACTTTGCCTAGAACGGAAGGAGTAATTATTTGGTTCGAAGTATTATTTTACTCGTTCTAGACTGGAGTAAGCTATTCCAGACTTTCATTAGAATGATGTAGTCTTTAGTGACCAACGAGTTCTAGCTCAATTGGTATTGTTCACTTCTTCTAACGGAAAGGTTGGGTGTTCAAGTCTCATTAGAGACACTCTGGACTTTACAACTCTTAATAGAGAGGTCGGGTGTTCAAGCCTTTCAGAGGCATCGTTGTTGTTCAAACGTTACCCAAAAAGGCCTAATTTAGCTGTTCATTTATCTTAGCGGAGAGGTCGAGTGTTCAAACCTTACCAGAGATACATTGGTTCTTCATTACTCTCAACCAAGAGGTCGGGTGTTCAAAGCCTCATGAGAGGCGTCATTTGTTCTAATCATACTAAATGCATCATATATCTATAGTTGTAGCCTGATGCGTCCAAAATAATCTTGGGCACACTGGGCTTCTTTCGAAATGGATATCTGGCTTTCAACTTATCTTTAATCTTCACGACCCAACTCTGCAAACGAGCACAAACGGTGAACTAGGCAGGGGCGCTCCCTGCAAAAGCCCTCCGGCGTAAGAATTAGCACAACACTCGGTTGAGTAAACAATTTGGCAGAGTTTAAGCTAGTAAATCAGAATCACATACCTCCTTCAATTATTTCGAGGGGTTTTTATAGCTAGTGCCGAAGGGTAACTGCCCATTAAACGTGGTGGCATAACTGGCGAACACACTCTGGCATGTTAATTGCCTCATTAACTGTCCCATCACTCATAACGGCCTCATCATGGTGATGGTGGTGAATTTCTCAGAAATAACTGTCCGCATTCAAGACACGTTTCTTTAAAAAACGAGTAGGATAAGTCCTGCTTGGTACATATTGTTGCCCGCTGGGTAAGCCCCCAGCTCGCTGTAACATTGCCCGCTGGATGCTAAGCCCCCAGCTTGCTACCCGTTTCTCAATGGCCTGAATCTCTTTGCACGTGTGTTGCTCGTGAGTGGTGAAGACGTGTCAAGCACGTGACTGATGACTTGGGCCTATTGGGCCAGGCAGTTCAGTAGCCCCCTGCTCCTTGTCTGTCGAGCATCTATGCTCGGAGCGAGGAGAAGAATTTAGGATTCCCAGGCCAGATTGTTCTTGAAAAGTAGCCTTTCATGAATGCATCGAGTTGCCCACGATCAGATTTATAAATGGATGCCAGCCCAAAGGGTTTTGAAGTGACGAGCCGTCATCCGTCGCCTTATGCACTCACACGGGCTCATTTCATAACGAACCATTAAATGCTGCCTTGATTCCCGAGCCCTAATGACGAGAATCCCTTGGAGTAACCCCAAACGACGGTTTCACCCGGTATAAAAACTTTATTACCCCCACATTTCAAACTTTACCGATTCTAGAAAAGCTTCTGAACCAGAAAAAACTTATCGCTTCTGCAAAGGAAGACAAATTCAGTGCCAGATTTACTTATCTCCGTGCTCAAGCCGCGCAACTAAAGCTTCTAAGATCTTCAATCTTCACTCTTTCTAAATCAATAGGTATTTCTTCAACCATTACCAATCTCTTTGCAATTTCTGTCCACATTTTCGCTGTTATTTCTTCATTGCTAAACCCCCATATGGGGATTCGATGATGCCACTCTGAATATGCATGTCTTCTACTTAAACTGTCATAAACTAGGGTTAGACAATCGCCGAAACTTAAGGCACTTTTCTCAATCCATCTCGGTATCCCACTCCACGGAGGAATCGAGGAATGATCGCTCACCAATCTTAGGATAGGTTCTTGCCATGGGTTTTACTTGATAACTGCATGTCGATCACTGAATCCACGGGTGCCTAAAGCTAGCGTTGATGACAACTTTAGCTTTGAACAAGTTGAGGCAACTCGAGTTTCACATCAACGTATTCATCTCCGTTTAACCTATTCTGAAAGCCCTAAATATCCATCGTCGGAGGAATCATGTGAATGATCGGTGCCTCGTTCACCAATCTTAGGATAGGTTCTTGCCATGGGTTTTACGAGTAGGATGGCCATTTGCTCCTTACTTGCATGACTTCGGGCTCCCTGAATATGATAAGGCCGCCTTCCGAACTGGTGAACCCCCAATAGCCAGGGCTTTCAGATCTCTGCTCGGAGTAAGGGACGGACGAGCTGGGCAAGATTGGGTACTCGACTGGCGGGTCCTTACGTCTGATTCAACTCTACTTCGTCTAGCTGGCATCATAAGTTGGCCGGTAGAGGGAGTAGAGCCCCGAGTTACCATTGAAAATGAACAACCGCATCCCTACTGGGGAAAATATCATGGAGGGAAATTTCCCAGTGAGTCCCCTGACTGTGCGCGGGCTGGAACCAATTGTACACCTCCCTTCTCTTCTACTGGTTTGTCTTCAAAACTCCTTTACAATTTGTGAAATTACTGCCTGCAATTTTTCCTTAACCTTGCTTGTTGTTCTTGTAGACATGACGCAACTCAACGATACGGGCAAATTTCTCCAGGCCGCAAAAAGAGGGGCGACCAGCAAGAACAAACAACTAACTGCTCAAACTCCTGCCACTCTACCTACTATCCCAGCTACTACTGGGCGAGGAACAAAGCGGAATCAACCCGAGCCAAGCCAAAATATCATACCAGCACCCACGGTGCCCTCTATCCAGATAGCTGAACTTACCACTCTTACAAACCCTGTTACCAGTGCAGCAACTCTGAGCAAAAGTCCCCCTAAAGAAAAAAGGAGCAAGCATCGAGCAGAGAAAACCATGCTGGGAGAGGCCATCCCGCCAACTCCCTCATGGCATAAAGACAACTTCTTCATGCCCGAGGATCGAGAAAAAGCTGGAGCCCTTATTGCCGAGTTAGCCAACGAGCCCGACCTGGATAAAATCAATATTTACAAACGCAGCGAGTATCCTGCTACTGTGGGACTGGGCCTGGTCAGGCGGCTACGACATGGTGGAGTTCGAAAGAGGAGCGCCGAGCACTCCAGCTCGGTGTTGGTGGGCGAAATGGGAATGTGCCTGACTGAGGTAACTATCCTTTCTAATCTCGTAGTCTGTTTCTTTTTAATATGCCATAAATACTGACTATGTTCTGATTTTGCAAATAGCCACGAAAACCAAGCTGATATACGACCGACTTATCGACAACATCAACACAAATGCTGCAATGGTGAAGGACAAGAACGAGTTGGAAGAAACTGTCAACTCTCTTCGGGACGAGCTGAAAGCAAGCGAAGAGACACTCACTGGTAAAGTGACTGAACTTTCCAAGGTCGAAGAAGAAAAGAAAACCTTGGAATCCCACCTGGATTTTTTGAAAAAATATGAAGAGACGACCTTAAAAAACATTTCCTCGGTTAGGAAAGAACTCCGAGCTACCCAGGCACAACTGGAAGAGGCCAAGGCCGCTGCTGCCGAACAGGAGCAGAAGCTGAGGGAAGAGCTAGCCCGCCCCAGTGAAGAACAAAAATAGGTCATCATTGATGACTATAAAAATTCTGCCGACTTCGCTACCTGCGTCGAGAATGAAGCCTACCCTTTCTTTCTCCAAGGGGTGAATCACGTGCTAAGGCAGATAACATGCAGCGGTCTGGAGATCCGACCAGAGTTGCTCACTGAATGGGGCACCAATCCACCATTTTGCCCCTTAGCTCGCCCTAGCCACGCTCTAGTTCCCTACACTGAAGACGAGCTGGAGTTTCTTGCCGAAGCTGATGCTCAAAAAGAACTGTCCCCCTGGACCCCTCCTCAAGTTTCCCAAGTCACGGTGAGCGAGCTGATGACCCAAATTTGGATGGCCCAGGCCCAGGAGACAGAAAGTACATCTGTTCAAACCGAGGAAGATGAAGATGTGGTCATCCTTGAAGCCGCTCCCGAGGAAACAACAACTGCCGATCAAGCTGCCTCTTCAACTATTCCCCCTGATGCTTGAACATTTTCTGGCTTGCGTGCCACAGTACTTGCAAAAACAATTTACACTCTATTCCTCTGGTCGTTAAACAATTTATTTATCTGGTCATGTAATATTATTACTTCCGCTTTTGACATCATTGCTCATATTTTGTCTGCTTGTGTTCTCATAGATATCTCAACTGTTTTTTTAAAAAACAACCCATCTTTTAAATTGAGCAAGCTTATTCCAAGCTTGATGAAACAAAAAATGTAAAGCCTTTGAACCCCTTTACCCGGGCTAGGATAACTTGTACTTAACTTAATAGTAAAAAATGCCTCGAACACCAACCCTTCTTCACGAGCAGAGGAAACCCCGTGCTCGTGAAAAAGAGAATAATCGAGATGATAACGATCAAAGAAACTAGCTCGGACACCAACCCTTCTTTACAAGCAGAGACAATCTCGTGCTCGTGAAAAAGAGAATAATCGAGAAAACCACAATCAAAGCAAGTGACTCGAACACCAACCCTTTTTCGCGAGCAAAGATACCTTTGCTCAAAAAAAGAGAATAATCGAGAAAATAACTTTAGATTACTCGAACACCAACTTTCACACCGGGCAAGAAAAACACCATGCCCGCCAAAAGTATAATTGAGTTTACACTACAATATAAGTGAGATAGTCAAAAAATGAAAGCCAACGCATGCTCATTCATTTCATCTCAACTTACAAAATAGGAGAAAAAGATAAACAGCTTGTATACTACCAATCAACGATAGTATTTCTTCAGGTGATCTGCATGCCATGGATGCTTCAGCTCGCTACCATCCTCTGTTCGCAAAATATAAGTTCCCTCATTGACAATTCTAACCACTTGAAAAAGACCTTCCCAATTAGGAGAAAGCTTCCCCCATTCTGCTCGATGGCCCGTCGCTTCAATTTTACGGAGAACCCAGTCGCCCACAGCAAATGACCGACCACAAACCCTTTTATCGTGATGGGCCTTTGCTCGCTGTTTGTAATTAGCCATTCGCATTTTGGATTCTAACCGTTTTTCCTCTAAGAAGTCAAGATCGACTGCCCGAGCTACAATGTTGGATTCTACATCATAGTAAGACACTCTATGATTAGGCAAGTACATCTCCACCGGTGCCATGGCCTCAGATCCATAAGCCAGAGAGAAAGCTATTTCTCCCGTGGGCCCTCTGATCGTTATCCTGACCGCCCACAAAGCTGATGGCAACTCGTCCACCCATCTTCCTGTTTTATCCTCAAGATTTCGCTTAAGAGCATGCATGACTTGCTTATTAGCGTCCTCAGCTTGACCGTTACTCTGAGGATATGCAACCGAGGATTGCCAATGCTTCACACGCATCTGCTCGCATGACTTTGTGAATTTCTCTGAAAACTGAGTCCTATGATCAGAAACAATTGCCCGGGGCACCCCAAAACGACACAGATATGCTCGTGCACGAAGTCGATCACATTAACCTCGCTAATAGTTGCCAAAGGCTTGGCCTCTACCCACTTAGTAAAGTAGTCAACTGCTACCACTGCATACTTAAACTTCGAATGAGCCAAAAGAAACGGGCCAATGAGGTCTATACCCCACATATCAAACGGTCAGGATGCCACTACAGGAGTCTGCTCGGTAGAGGGTAACCGAGATATATCGGCATAACGCTGACACTTGTTACATTGCCGAACATACATCTCTGCATCTCATCTCAAAGTGATCCAGTAGAACCCTGCAGCCAATACTTTTTCTGCCAAAGACCGCTGACCTGGCTACCCTCCACATTTTCCTTCGTGAATTTCGCCTAGAATGCCTTCAGTCATCTCTGGTCGCACACACCTGAGCAAAGGTCTAGTATACGACCGTCGATAAAGTATCTTATCCAGAATAACATACCGGCAAGCCCGCTTCTGAACAGTCTGAGCTTCCGACTTGTCTTCGGGCAAGGTTCCCTGCTCGATGTACGCCTTCAAATCATCTATCCAGCACTTTGTGGCAGGCTCAATGTCCATGATCATCTCCTTCTCTATCACTAGGACCTCCAAGTATTCAATCATGACCCCTGGATGCAGAGATTGAATTTCGTCCTCGGCCATCTTAGATAAATAGTCTACTCGCATATTATCCTCCCGGCCTATTCCCACCAGCTCCCAGTAATCAAAATCCTTCAAAATCTCCTTCACCAAGGCACAGTAACGAACTAAAACCGGATGATGGACAACATAATCTCCCCTTACTTGATTCACGACCAATTGTGAGTCACAGTAGATTACTATTTCGCGCACTCCAACATCTTGGGCGAGCTCCAGACCCGCGATCAAAGCCTCATACTCTGCCTGGTTGTTTGATGCTGGAAATTTGAAACACAAAGCCTTTTCAAACTCCACATCCTGCTCGGACGGAACTAACACAAGACCAGCCCCACTTCCAAACATGCTGGCCGAACCATCCACATGCAATTCCCAGCAATAAACTAGACGAGGCCGCTGAACGGGTGTGTCCGAAGAGATTGGCTTGGTAGAAATCTCCTCCTCGCACGAATCCTTGAAACTAGTTTCAGCCACAAAATCTGTCAAATCTTGTGCCTTAATTGCTCGCCGAGGTTGATAATCAATTTCGAACTCAGTCAATTCAATCGACCAGGTAAGTAAGCGACCAGAGGAATCCGACTTGTGTAAAATCTTTCTGAGAGGTGTGTCCGTGTACACAATAATGGAATGTGTAGAAAAATAAGCTCGAAATTTCTGAGTAGCAACAACAAGCGAATAGGCTAACTTTTCTGCATTAAAATAGCGTCCCTCCACGGCGGTGAGGGCCTTGGAAACATAATATATAGACTTTTGTAAATTACATTCTTCCCTAACTAACACAGCGGCTACAGCCTGCTCTGTGGCCGCTAAGTACACAAACAACTTCTCACCAAAGACCGGGCTGCTTAACAAAGGAGGCTACCCCAGATACTTCACCAGCTGCTCGAAAGCCTCCTGACATTCCTTAGTCCACTCAAACCCTTTGTTTCCACAGAGAACCTTGAAGAATGGCAAGCACCTTTCCGCTGACTTGGAAATGAAACGACCAAGGGCTATAACTCGACCGTTGAGTTTCTGAACATCCTTAACACAACGAGGAGGCTTCATAGTGACCAATACCTTAATTTTTTCTGGATTGACCTCTATACCCCTTTCAGTGACCATGAACCCCAAGAACTTGCCCGCCTTCACCCCGAACACACACTTGCTCGGGTTAAGCTTCATATTATTTTTCCTGAGGTTGCCAAAGGTCTCCCCCAAATCAACAGCGTGATCATGCCCTTTGGTCTTCACAATCATATCGTCAATGTAGGCCTCCACGTTTCTGCCAATCTGCGAGCTGAAAACCTTATTTACCATCCGCTGATAAGTGGCCCCCATGTTCTTCAAGCCAAATGGCATCATTTTATAACAGTACAGCCCCCCTGCTGCTCGGAAAGCTGTCAAGGCATTATCCTTCTCATTCATCTTCACTTGATGATACCCGGAGTATGCATCAATGAAACTTAAGAGCTCGAACCCCGCTATAACATCCACCAACTTGTCAATGCGAGGAAGAGGATAGCAATCATTTGGACAAGCTTTATTCAGGTCGGTGAAGTCTACACACATTCTCCATTTGCCATTAAACTTTATGACCATAACAATATTAGCCAACCAGGTAGGATAATGTATTTCTTCGATTATATCAGCACTAAGCAGTTTCTCCACCTCTTCCTCGATAGCTTGGTCCTTTTCGGCAGAATAAACTCTAGGCCGCCGTTGAATTGGCCTGAAAGCTAGATCCACAATGAGGTAATGGACAGCTACCTCCTCGCTCACCCCTTGCATATCCTCTTGTCTCCATGCGAACACATCCAGGATGCCTTGAAGTTGCCTGACCAGATTGGCTCGAGCCTCGACCGTCAATGCCTTGCCAATTTTTATCTTCTGCTCGGGGTAAGTAGAATTGATAACCACTTCTTCAAGCTCGTCCTGAGCTATAAACTTCAGTTCATCTCGCATTTGGAGTGTATCACACTCCACTTTCTCTTCTTCCTCAACCTGAGTTTCAACTGCATCGAGCTGATCCAACTCCATGTCCGTCACTTGCTCGTCCTGTCCCCCCGACCCCAATGTTGGCAAAGGACAAGTGGCTTCCTCGCAACCTTCCACAGCTAGTACTAATCTTGGGTCAACACCCTGCTCGATTTGTCCCCTCGACCCCATCGTCGGCAAAGGACAAACATCCTCCTCCTGACTGCACTGCTCATTTTGAACCGAGCCCTCATCGACCACAGCAATTGTTGATGGTCCCACAGTCACATGAGATTTCTCCTTGGTGCTAATGGTAATTTTCTGCTCACCATCCTCCAAGGTCAACTTTTGCTTCTTTCTCTGGCTATCCCGCACATACTCTAGCACTGCCCGGGGCTGACTTTTCAGTACCCCCACTCCTTGGTCGATGTAGAACTTAGCCCACTGGTGTGGAATGGAAGTGACCTATCTGGAACTTGGTCATGCTCGGCACCCCCAGAATAATATTGTAAAGGGATTTCAAGTCAATCACCATAAAGGTGACTTTCTCAGCTCGTGTTCGGCTACCCTCCCCGATGAAGACCTCTAGCTCGACTGTTCCTTTTACGGGTACTTTATGATTGGTGAAGCCCTCCAATGTCCTCGCATAAGGCTTGAGGCGGTCATCAGTCAACTCTAAGCCTTGAAAGCACGAGTAGTACACCACATCCCTGCAAGCTCCAGTATTTACCAAGATTCTATGCACGACCCAACCATCCACCAAAGCAGAAACAATTAAAGACTGTTCCCCTGCTACGTTACTCGCCAATTCACTACGAGTAAACTGTATAGTCTCCTCTCCTGCTTGTAAAGTGGTCGGGCGATCTACCACCTTTGACAGAGAATAGATCTGTAACGCCCCGTATTCTTGCATGTGCATTGTATGCTTACCTTCTTACTTTCTGGTTGATTGTGAGCATGTTTACTTAGTATAGAAATGTCTTAGAAGCATTCATAAGTCATTTTAGAAGTCCATAACATGTTTAGAATCATATAAACTTGTTTGTTGAATCACCGGTTTAATCGCGTTGAATTTGGCCTTAGCGATTCCTCTCGTTGTTCGTATTTGCTTCTATTTCGGCGTGCGAAGTGTTCGTTGAGTTCTTGGCTTTATATTCAGGTCTTAACCATGTTGAAACAAGTTTCTTTCATGTCCAAGTTATCCTAGTTTGATTGGTGTTTGATTGTAGTTTGATTCGTTAACCATTCGTCGCGTGAGTTGAGCCTTGTTCTATCTTGTTCCGGGAGTTGTTCGGGTGCGTTTCCGACTCGTTTTGAGTAGGGTTAGACCTTAGAATGGTTGCCCATGAGTTTGGGACCATTTAGAACAAGTTTGAATCAAGTTTTAGAGGTTCAGGCAGGCGGCGTGGCACCTAGTGAGGCGCCCGCCTCAAATGCGGGGAGTAATTGCAAAGTGGTGAACTTGGAAGCAGCCTCGGTAGTTGAGGCGCCCGCCTTTGGGCATGGTTGAGGCGCCCGCCTCAACCTACTCTGATGTGCAGGGACTTTTTTCCCTGTTTTGGAATTGGGACGATTTGTACACCTCGAGCCCCTATCTAAACCTATCCTAAACCTCCCTAACCGCTTCCCACTTAAGTCCTAACATCCCTAACTAGTTTTTAATGATGGATTAAGATTACATTAGTGACCAATTAAGCCACCAAATCAGATTTAAAAAGGGACCACAAGTTGTTGACAACTTGTCCCACTCAAAATCTAGGCCAATATAAGCCACATTTGATTTTTGACTCTCATTTCTCACCCTCGCTCTCCAAAAACGAATTTCATCTTCTCTCAAGGTTCTTCCATGGTTTCTTGAGGTTCTCACCTCCAACTTCCCTCATCCATTCCTCCTTTGTCCAAAAATCCTTCATTAAAGTTGTAGAGCTCGAGGAGTAGAGCATTTCCATCAGATTGGTTTCTTCTTTTGCTTTCTTTGGTGTATATCAAGTAAGTTACTTTCTTCTTCTTCTTCTTTTAGTTCTCATTGACCCTAAGGAAACAAAGCCTATGGTGATTGAGGTCAATGAGGACACATAAATGTTTCCTATGCTTCTTACTTGTATTTTGAAAGTTATGAAATTGCTAGGAGCATGTGTAAGTTGGTTTCTTGCTTATGAAAGTTTATAAACCTCTTGTATCTTGTTTATTTATGGCTTTGAACATGTTAGAAGCATGTATTGTATTTGTTGATGAAAATGTTGTTAAGTGTTAATGGCCTAATTTGAGCTTACATGAGATGTTGTATGTTGTATGTGTTCTATCCTCATTCTTGGACTCACATGATGAACATGTATCACATTATTATGCCTTGGTGAAATTATGACCTTGAAGAACTTAGTAATGAACTAGGTTGAGTTATGAAGCACATAGCTTCAACTACCTAAATTTGGGAATTTTTAGTAAAGACTTCAACAAGTCGACTCACAGGAAGATTTGAACATGTTAAACCTAATTTCAATCCCTACAGTTCGGACACCGTTTGGTCAAGTTTACTCAATTTTAAGTTGAGTCTATTATGTCAATTGAACCCGTTATGATTATTTTGGTTATGAGCATTTAGTTGCCTTGACTTGATTTATTGTAGAGATTTATACCCTACTTGGTCGGTCGAGTTCGCTCTTGTCGAATCGATCATTATTTGGTCTTCACGAGTAAACATCTACTTGTGCATTGCATTAAGTCCGGTGGCACTATTTGGTTTGATTTTTATGTCGGGGTAGGGCGATGTATAGCCTTCACGAATTGAGAGATTCGTGCTTTCGCTATGGATCGCCGTACACGGGACCTCACACACCCTCCATTGTAGGCCGCATGATGGGGAAGTAGCCCCTTTGCCGTAACAATACGTGCGTCTTGGCTATTAGCCGGCGGAGTTCGGTATATCGATGCAAAGTCACGAGCATCGTAGTCATGATATTGGGTTAACAAACTATTTTGCAGAGTCTGGCCGTGCCTATATCATATCTAATTGTATGATTTATTTCCTTGCACATACGTGAAAATGTGTTAAGTGCTATATGATGAGCGTGAACTCTAATTGTGATAAATGCCATGTTATAACATGATCATGCATTGTAGTAACTTACTAAGTCTTTCGACTTACCCTATTTGTTTGTTTTGTTTCCTTAGATCCGGCGGTCAGGGATAGACTTCGCTTGTTTCAAGTTTGGTTGTTTGTATCCATGAGGTTGCTCTTTTGGACTTTCGATGATTAGTCTTTTATTTTTGAAAGGGCGTTGGGAAGCAAGTCATGTAGACTTGTCTTGGGAATTTTGTTGTTGTAGTTAACTTATGGATTAACACTTGTAATCTTTTGGTATCTTGAGCTTACATGTCGAGCTTTGTTTATATGTTATGGTTCGCTACTGATTTCTTCGCTAAAGCTCGTTTAATTATTATTGTTGTTGTTGTCTCCGGCATGTTGTGGCCGTTGAGGTTATTTTAAGCATGTGTTAATATTGTAGGAGTAGTTGTTGGGTTCCGGATGTAACGTCGCCGAAGACTTGTTTATTTTTAGTTGCTTTTCCGGCCAAGTGTAGCCGAGTTGTTGTTCGTATGCGATGTTGCGCCACATGAATTTTATAATCCTACTTATGCATGCTTGTGTATCTTGTCTATTTGGACGGCGGCTCGGGATCTCGCGTTGAATTGGGTCGGGTCGGGTCACAAGATCTGCTTGCCAAACTGAGTTGGTGTGGGATCTTCATCCATAATTACGTTTATTACCCCTCTGATCGGGGGTGCATCTCTTCGGGGAACATTCCCTCTGTTCCCTCCATCTCTCTTGAACTGGTCTAACCGGCCTTCATTGATCAATTTCTGAATGACCTTGTTCAGCAGCTAACACTCCTCTGTTGTATGCCCGTAATCGTCATGGTAGGCACACCTCTTACTCTGGTCTCTGGAATTCGCCGTCTCAGGATTCATACGTGGTGGTCGGGGTAACTCATCCCGAATTTCATACATGATGTCTTCACGCAGTGTATTGAGCGGGGTGAGATCAGCCTCCCTAAGAAACTCTCTCGGACGATCATACTGTGACTTGCCCTTATTATAGCCACCACATGTACCCTGGCCGCTGCCTTTGGGATTAGCCCCAATCTCAATACTTTCCTTCTTCTTCTCCTTCTTCGCGGTCTCGCCCTCGCACCACTTCTGAGCCCGCATTAACATCTCAGCCTGTGTTTTTGGTTCGCACATACTCAATTCGGATCTCAGTCCGCCTTCTCCCTCGAGCAAACCTGTTTCAAAGCACAAGGTCACCTCCTGCTCGGTCAACCCAGGAACCTGCTCCAGTACTTTTGTGAACCGCTCCAAATAACTAGCAGTTGATTCGTGAACTCCCTGCTTAACCTTGGACAAGTCAGCCCTTGTCTTTGCAAGTGTGCCCGAGGTCCCAAAATCTGCTAAAAACTTTACCCGCAGGTCAGCCCAGTTGTTGATTGATCTGCGCGGAAGAGCTCCCATCCATGCCAATGCCTTCCCTTGCAATGCTCCCACAAAAGCTCTAATTTTCAATGCCTCGTTTGAAGTCACAAGGCCGATTTGGGACTCGAATGACATCAACCAATCTCTCGCCTTGGTTTTCCCTGTATACTCTTTAATGTTCGAGAATATGAGCCCTTGTGCTCGTGGTGCATTCTCAATTAAGGGGCCAAAGGGCTAGCTGAAGTTCCTAGAAAATTTCCATCTAGGGCCTTACCATGCTCCCATGCTTCCATACGGCGTTTCAAATCTTCAAATTCCTGCATGTTAATGGTTGGAGGCAAACCACCCACGAGTTGAGGCGTGAGCCCACGGGGAGGGCACTGTGGGGTCCCATAGCTCCCGAGCTTGAGCAACGCCACACCGGTGAGGCAATGACTCATTAGCCATTAAATTTTTCTGGGCATTTGATTGCTGCAACTCCCCCCTTTCTCTAGACGGGTGTGACAGGTGTACTTGAGATCGTCTAGGAGAAGGTGTCCTGTGATGGCGAGCATGGGATCTCCTGGGAGATGGTGTGTGATGACTGCGAGCATTCGATCTTCGCGGTGACGGCAAACGAAGACAACGATGATGCGATCTTCGTAGGGAAGGTGATCTACGATGACAGCGAGACTGTGCCGAATCATCCCACACTCGGGGCCCCAGCCGAGAATGGACACTCGGTACGACCCTGTGACTAGCTCGGCCTTCCTACTGGTTACATCCCCTTGATTCCCGTTCACTTGTGAGGCGTGTATTCAACCGATTTCCCCGTTCGTGACCCAGCACGGCTCGGTGCAGGAAATCCAGGAAGGGGTTCCAACTCAATGGGTAAAGGTGGCTTACCCATTGCAATCAATTGCAGGTTCAATTGATGGATCTGCCCCAAATATATAGCCCTTTGATGAAGAGCCTCTTCTCGGAATTCATTGGCCAATCCAACAGCAGCCACTGCACTTCGAGCCAAGGAATCTAATCCACGTCGTTGATTGAGCTGATGACGCGCATCGTGAGGTGAAGGTAATGTGTTATTAGCAGCCGGAAGATTCATGCTAGAAGTGGTTGTGTGTACTTCTTCCACCTGATTACCGCCATTAACACCGTTTTCAGCCATAGCTAACACTTACCAAGAACATAATTCCACTTCACAGAGTATGTTTCTTTCAGTTCCCGGCAATGGAACCAACTGATGCGTCCAAAATAATCTTGGGCACACTGGGCTTCTTTCGAAATGGATATCTGGCTTTCAACTTATCTTTAATCTTCACGGCCCAACTCTGCAAACAAGCACAAACAGTGAACTAGGTAGGGGTGCTCCCTGCAAAAGCCCTCCGGCGTAAGAATTAGCACAACACTCGGTTGAGTAAACAATTTGGCAGAGTTTAAGCTAGTAAATCATAATCACATACCTCCCTCCATTATTTCGAGGGGTTTTTATAGCTAGTGCTGAAGGGTAACTGCCCATTAAACGTGGTGGCATAACTGGCGGACACACTAACTTCCATGTTAATTGCCTCATTAGCTGTCCCATCACTCATAATGGCCTCATCATGATAATGGTGGCGAATTTCTCGAAAATAACTGTCCGCATTCAAGACATGTTTCCTTCAAAAATGAGCAGGATAAGTCCTGCTCGTTACATACTGTTGCCCACTGGGTAAGCCCCCAGCTCGCTGTACCTTGCCCGCTGGATGCTAAGCCCCCAGCTCGCTACATGTTTCTCAATGGCCTGAATCTCTTTGCACGTGTGTTGCTCGTGACCGGTGAAGACGTGTCAGGCACGTGACTGATGACTTGGGCCTATTGGGCGAGACAATTCATAGCCTTTTAAGTCATTAAAAATAATAAAACTAAGGATTGGGTAAGTAAGGTCCATGTCCTTTTCTTTTTTTTAAATATAAATGTAGTCTTTAGTGAAAATCGGGTCCGGATTTCCAATTTGAAATAGCATTGAAGGCCGAAAGATTACTGACTAAGGTTTACCTGCTAATGGATTGGGCCTATCAATGCAAAATTGGAACTAATTGCATTTATTCGAAGCACATAGTCCAAGATTCCAATTGGAGGCCCAAACTGATTGAATGTAGACCTTACTACGGCTTGTTAGCTGTCTCAAACTAGCATAAAAGCTTGAAAAAATTATGACTTGTCAATTTTTTGAAACTTTTAATCGTTAAAATATATCATTTTTATTTTTAATTAGAAAAAGTTACTTTTAGTGAGAAAATGACTACAATACCCTTAATGAACCGTAGGCGCGCTACAGAGGTCATTAATTTTGCATCGCGATTCATTAATTTTATCGCATTATTTTTTGCGCCGCGGTTCAATAGTGTAACTGCTAGTCTATTTTTGAACCGCGATTCAACAATTTTTATTGAATTAATTTTACACTGCGGTTCAATAGTGTAACTGCTAGTCTAATTTTGTACTACGATTAATCAATTTTAATGTATTAATTTTTATACCGCGGTTCAATAGTGTAATTGTTAGTCTATTTTTGAACCGCAATTCATCAATTTTAGTGTATTAATTTCACTGCGGTTCAATAGTGTAATTGCTAGTCTATTTTTGAACCGTGATTCATCAATTATAGTGCATTAATTTTTACACCGCGGTTCAATAGTGTAATTGTTAGTCTATTTTTGAACCGCGATTCATCAATTTTAGTGTATTGATTTTTGAATCGCGATACAAAATCATAAAGAACCAAACTACGTCCTCCTCCTTCTTCTTCCATCTCCTCCGTCGTAAACTTTCTTCTTCCTCCTCTTTCTCCGCCTTCGTCCCAATTGAAATTTTTTTTCAACCCAGCACAGATCCATTATAGTTCCGTATTTCATGAATCAAAAAACTCGTTTACCTTTTGGGGTCGTTGTTAGAGCTGTCAAAATGGATTAGTGGGTTGGATCAGCCCACGGATCAAGAAACCCACTATATAATGGTGTAGGACGGGTCAATCCATCTAGGCGACGGGTCAATAAAACACAAACCCAACCCAACCCAACCCAACCCAACATGGGTTGTGGGTTAGATAAGTCAACCCACCAATTTTTCCGACCTAAAGACTATTTCTTTTATTTTCAATTTTCCATTGTTCTCCCAATGTGCAATGGGCTAATATCAGCACTTTAATCAAGTTCATTCGTTCTATTAATCTGCAATAAACGCATCAATAACAGAGATAATCAACAGAACACACCTTTGCTGCCATTAAAAATAAGAGTAGCTCGAAGACTGTGTTACGGATCTTAATTCGTAAGACGGAGTCTCGATCTTTCACAACTCAACCCACCAACACATGATAAATCAGATCAAGAGGATCCACCTTACATAAAATACTAGTAAGACCATGGGTTTTTGACATTCAGTGGGGAACAAGGGTTCGTAATACATGATGAATTCCTTAGTGGGATAGATTAGCCCCAAAAGTAAGAGAAATCATCAATAAAACCAAATTCTCCCAAATGAGCTCTCCCTTTACAAATTTTATTGTGAAAAAAATCAAGATTTCGGATACAAAAGCCTAACCCAAGAACCCATTTCATATCATAAAATTCATACCAAAATATTCATATAACCGGTCACAAGCATTTACAAAATTTCATACCAAACACCCATAAATTAGGAGCAAAATACGTATAAAATCAAAAAATTGAATTCATAGCAAAATCCAAAGCAAACATGAATATACTACAAAAATATTAAAACTGAAAATAATCAAACCAAGAATCAAGAATGAGAGTAGATAGGAGCAAAATACAGAGAAAATAAAAAAATCTAAGGAAAAAAAAGAACTTATCGAAAAATGTCAACGCCGGGAGTGACAGAGACTAGAGAAGTAGAGATGCTGTCAGGCTGAGAATCTAGAAAGAGTTTGAGGAAATTTGTGAGAGTGAGAGAGAGAGAAAAGGAGCGGGAGGGAGGTTGAGACTTGAGAGACGGCGAGCGACTTAAGAGAGCGAGAGAGTGAGTTAGTCGGCTAGCCACTGCCGGAGAAGATGAGTGCCATCAATCTCACCGAAGAGTCTACGCCAATCGCCATGGTCGGAGTCTTGCACACTCGAAGCCGAAGGTAACGAGATTTTGAGATTTGGGGTTGGGAAAGGTAAATCATGAGAGGCCCATTGTGTGAGCGGCATAGCCAGACAGACATTATAGTCTCACAAACCGTCATATTGTTTGTTTTTAATCAAGGGAATTAGTATTAATTTATTAGATATTCTCTAAACGAGTCAACTCGTTAAAAACTCGCCCCAATCCACTTTTGCCCGTGACCCATATAGGTCCAACCTATATGACCCGTATTTTTTTTGGTTGTCAATTTCCCAACCCAACCCACTATTTTAAGTAACGGTTTTGGTTGACCCAACAAGTCACGACCCATTTTGACGGCTCTAGACGTTTCTCCCGAACCCCCACGAAGGGGCGCTGTCCCCTCAACCTGAACGAACAGGTCGATCCATATTTCGTTCCGAACAATCGTGATTTTTGAATCCAAAATGTGTTGTCGGAGCTGTTGAAGAAGATGATGACATTTTTTGAACAATATTTCGAAAAGTGATCTTTTGTGGTTGAAAAAATAATAATGAACTTTTCGGATTAAAAACTTTAAAAAAGGGGCCAGTCAGAATTTTATCCAAAAAGCTTACCAATAAATACACTAAAGATGATTTTCTTGTGTTAAATTTTTTTTGGGGGGGGGGGGAGGTTGGGGGTTTGGCATTTGACTGTTATTGAATAATGCCAAACCCACTCATCAATGTTTGTATCACAATTTATCAATTTTATTATATTATTTTATGCACTGTGATTTAATAATTTAATTGAACTACCATATCATGTGGTATAAATTGAAGATAAATATGAAATGTAATGAAAATTATAAACGTTATTTTTAAAATTTAAATCTTTACATGAAATATCTCAAAATATAATAGTGGATTTAATCAGGAACAATGAGAGTATAATTTTTACGTAAGTGTGGAAACATGTATTGAAAGTTCATATTGAAGAAACATGAGAATTTTGAATAAATTCCTAAATTTCCCTAACAATACATTTTTCTTCAATATGATTTTTCTTCTTATAACAAAAAAGAGTCTTTGTTTTATCTTTGAATTTTCCAAAAGTAAAAACACTAGTCTCATTTCTAAAAAATAGTTGTAATAAATTTAGTATAAATTGAAAAGGGTACAAATAAATAAAGTCACAATTTTTAAAAAGTGTCTCGTCAGATGAGAAAGAATGACAATGGGGTGATTCTGGAACGGTTATATATAATACCATCCCTATCCCTATCCCCATCCCTTAATTCATATTTATGTCTCATAATCGCTACATTCCTTGTCGGTAAATCAATTTACCACCCCATATCTATTCCCCATGAGTAGAAGAATACTCACGTGAATTTGGTCAAGTTAATTAACAATTAAGTTTAAAGCACTTTATATGAAAAAAAGCACTCAAAAATAATAATAGTCAAAGAGTATACTATTTAATCAAGTCTTATTTATGCACTCATCAATCATCATCTATATATCTATTAAAAGGAAAAAGTTTCCTTTTTGGGCAGTTTCCCGCCACAGCCAACAGCCAAAAATAGAAAACACTGATATCCCAATTTTACCCATCTAATGATACAGTAGCAAGTTGAAATACCTTTTTCACCCATAAACAAACAAAACAAGCCCTTTGAAACAATTTACTGTTTGGTCCATCATGTCAATCAAATCATTCTCATTTATATTAACTTCCATACCAATTGTTCTCACTCTCACATTACCCAAATTTAATTTTCAAATTAGCTATGTTCCACTATTCACTGACAAAACAGGCCTTGAAAACTTGCAGGAGTATACCAACGTTTTCTCTGTCTCCACATATGGTACTGATACCCGGTTTTCTACACTTGCACCGGTTTTCTACCCACAGAAATGAGTTGGTATATAATAAAAAAAACGAAAATTATTAACATGACAAGTGGCACCTCTAAGTACAGATGGCAGATTTGCATTCATTATAAAGCATTATAAATACAACTCATTGTTCCACCCTTCCAACCCAATTGTTGTTGAAAGCTGGAATTGCTTGGCAAGTTTCATATGGCTCCATTTTTCAGCTTGGTTCGGCAATTAAATCCTACAAAAGTAGAGTGGGTTGTAAAAGTTAGACTTGTGCTCAGTTATAATGTGCCAGCATTTGGGAACTCATCAGTTATTCAAAGTTTGGAATGCATATTTCATGACAATGAGGTAACAATACAGATTTGTTGTAGCTTGGTTTAATGTTTCCCAGAAAATATTTTACATTTTTCATCACTGTTGCACACTAACTTTTTATATATACACAGAATCTGCATTACATTTTCTATTACAATTGCTTATTTACTTTTTATATATACACAGAATCTCTACTACATTTTTCATTCAATTGCTTACTTTTTTTATATACAGGGATCAAAAATTCATGCAACAATAAAGCAACAGCATATAAGAAAGTTCAAAACTATTTTCCAGGAACATCATGTCTATGCTATCAAGGATTTTATTGTGGCAGATAATTTAATGAAATTTAAAACAACTGATTCAAAATATAAGATTATTTTTATGGGGAAAACAATGGTGACTGAAGTTTTTGACGAAAAATTTCCATGGAACATATACGAGCTAAAGCAATTTGAATGTTTTTCAACTCCAGAGGAAGTAGACGAGTCGCAACTGATTGGTATGTACACGAATATTTTTCTTCAAGTTAGTAAGTTAGCATTAAAAAAAAATTCATTCATTTGGTTGTCTTTATGAAGATGTAATAGGGAAGTTGATTGCCCGCAATTCCCCACAACACAAGGAAATAGCTGGACGGCAAGCCAAGATGATGGATATCATTTTGGAAGACCATGAGTACATTCCATTACTACAATCTGCATTGTCTTCATTTCTTTTTAGTAAACTGTCCATAGTTGTCTGTGTTTAATATGCCAACTAATTGCAGAGGAAAAACTTTACCGTGTACATTATGGGGGGATTATGTTGACTACACTATGAACTACTTATCTGCAACAGTCGAAGAACCTGTTATTGTCCTACTGCAGTTATGCCGTGTTCGAAAATTTAGGGATGTGGTTAAGGTCTCAAACACATTCTACGTCAGCAGGGTACTTATTAATAATGACATTAGAGACGTAGCAGATTTTCGTACCAGGTAATAAAATACAAACAAGATAATTGTATGTACTTACATAATGTAAGTATTATGAATATTTTATGAATTTATTATAGTAAAAATCAAATAATAAAGCTGTATTTTTTGCATGTTAGTTTGACATCTGTTAAGAAAGAAGCAGGAGAAATAAACAATTTAGCAGTGCATGCACCCGCACCAATACAGGCACGAGCACCGGCATCTACGGCACCAACAACAAAGTCTGAAAGCAGTATAGAAGAATTTGAAAGATCACTTGATTTGATTAGAACAATAGAACAACTCAATGAAATCAATGAGGTAATTTTATTAAGTGTAATAAAAGAATGTATAACTAAATTGTGTATATAAATTTATATGTGAACTAATTACAACACTTATAAATTTGAACTAGGCTGGCAACTTTTGGGTCATGGGCAGGATTGACTTCTTAGATTCTGGAAAGAATTGGTGTTACACTTCGTGTCACAAATGTCTCAAAAAAATTACAACTGTTGCGGGCCAATTTTATTGTGACAAATGTGAAATTTTTGATTCAAGTTGCAAGATAAGGTACGATATATGCATTTTAATCCTTTTGCTTTTGATAACTTTATATTATGTCTTTCATTCGGTAATAATATATTTACTTTACAAGGTACAAAATTCAAGTTCGGTGGTTGACACTACTGAATGCATCTTTCCTAATTTGGGACAAGGAATCAAAGGAGCTAATTGGTAAATCAGCTGCAGAATTAAAAAGTAGTGCTCAAGAACAGGTGATGTTATAAAAAATAGTACATTATATATAAGAAAATGAGTACAAATTTTATTACGTAATGAATGGCCAACTATTTAAAACTTTTGCACACAAAATTATGTTTGTTTCAGGAAATTCCAAGGGAAATATCAAATTTAGTGGACAAGAATGTTCTTTTCAAAATTCAGATTAGACCGTATCATACTGGGCCAATTCGAGAAGTTTATCAGGTTTTAAAAGTGGTCATGGACAATTCAATTATAGATAAATATTTTGGAGGGAATAAAAATAGTCACGAGGCTGAATATGTTCCAAAATTAGATGAAGGAGATATCCGAGATATACACGAGGTATACTATAATAACTCTATATGTAAATGTTATTATTATAACAATATATTAACATTGGTTTAGTTCATACAGCCAAATTCATCGAAGGGTGATGTTGCAACACCTATAAAGAACACAAAGAAAACAACTGTTCCCAATGATATTAAAGATTCAAAAGTAAAGAGGGCCCTTTTTGAAGAATTCTGCTCAAGTGCCAGTGACAATGAGAAGAAGATGAAGGTTGAAGTGAAGATTGAAAAAGAATGAAGATTGAAGTTGAAATGAAGGTTAACAAGACATTTAACACCAAAATATGCCGGGTGTTTTCTACAATTCTTTTGCGGACAAAAAATCGGAATTATTGTCTTGTGTTTTTGTATTCGAACAAACGTACCATCTGTTGTTTTCTAGACTATACTAGACTAAGGTTGTTTCATTAGGTCTCTAGACTATGTTTGTAGGATCTTTTGGTGTCTAGACTAGACTATGATAATTTCTTTATGTCTCTAGACTATGGTTGACAAGGTCAATCTTGCTATTGTAATATTTAACTTATTTATGCAATTTCGGTTGAAAATTTGAATTGTTTTCTACTTCTTTTTGACTGCATTGTTGAAAATAATGTACATTTTGTAACTCTCAACAATTATGAGTTCTAAAATAAAATGTAAATTAACCTTAAACAATGTATTGCACAATAAAAACTAATCTTTAGACATATTATACTAGAGTTAAAACAATTGACTAAATGAGACACAGTTTCTAACCGAGACACACTTTCTAACATAAATATAACTTATTGAGATGAAAAACAAAACCCTATGATGACTTTACAGATTCATTAGACAAACAAACGTATGTCAGTTTTTCCAAGTACAATATTAAAGTCAATCCAAAAAGAAAACAATAATTTAACTGGAATTGAAAAAAATAGCGTAACGTATATAAAGTTATGATTATAATTTTTTTAAAAAAAGTTGCTCAATTTATTGGAAAATACTTTTAAATAAAATAAAGACTGTACATATTATTCAGAAATTATAAGTGTGCGCTGGAAAAAAAATACCAAAGCAGAAATAAAGTTAATTATGACTTTATATCTGTGCGCTGGAAAAAAAAGTTACTGAATGCAATATTTTTACTGTGCACTGGAAAAAAAAAAGACCAAAACAGATATAAAGTTAATGATGACTATACAGAATCACTGTATACCAGAAAGTGTATGTCAGGTTTTTGCAAGTACAGATTTCAAGTAACATATATACATATAAAATATTCAATAATTTAAATGGAAGAGATTAAAAAATATAGCATAACGTATATACGCTAATGATAATATTTTTTATAAAAAGTTGCTCAGTTTCTCAAAGCACAGATATCAAGTGTATACATAAAGAAAACAATATTTTAATTGGGAGGGATGAAAAAAACAGTACCAAACATATATAAAGTGAATGATTACAGTTTTTATGAAAAGTTGGACATAAAGTTAATTATGACTTTTCAGATTCAATGGAAAAAGAAAGTGTATGTCAGTTTTTACATGTACAGATTACAAGACTATTCAGAAAGAATAAAATAATTGACATGTGTGCGATGTAAAAAAAAATACCTAAACAGAGATAAACTTAATGATTTCGTTACAGATTCAGTGGACAAAGAAAGTGTATGTCATTTTTTCCAAATACATATTTCAAGTCTATTCAGAAAGAAAACAATAATTTAATTGGGAGGGATAAAAAAAAGACCAAAACATTAATAAAGTCAATGATTACATTTTTTTATAAAAAGTTGGACAATGACTTCAGTTCATTATTTTTGTTATATTACATTAAGACTGTACAGATTTATTGTTTGGATAAAATCTATGTCATTTGGTCAATGTCAAATTTCAAGTCTATTCAGAAAGAATGCAATATTTTTACTGTGCACTAGAAAAAAAGACCAAAACAGATATAAAGGTAATGATGACTTTACAGAATCATTGTATACCAGAAGGTGTATGTCAGTTTTTTGCAAATACAGATTTCAAGTCTAACATATATACATATAAAATATTCAATAATTTAACTGGAAGAGATTAAAAAAATTAAGCATAACAGATATACAGTTAATGATTATATTTTTTATAAATAGTTGCTCAGTTTCTCAAAGCACATATATCAAGTGTATACAGAAAGAAAACAATAATTTAATTGGGAGGGATGAAAAAAACATTACCAAACATATATAAAGTGAATGATTACAGTTTTTATAAAAAGTTGGACACTTTCTTCAATTCATCATTTTTGTTATATTAAATTAAGCCCATACAGATTTATTGTTTAGATAAAATCTCTGTCACTTGGGCAATGTCACATTTCAAGTCTAAAAGAATGCACTATTTCAACTTTGCCCTGGAAAAAAAAGACCAAAACAGATATAAAGGTAATGATGACTTTACAGAATCAGTGCATACCAGAAAGTTTATGTCAGTTTTTTCAAGTACAGAAAGTTTATCTAAACCAAATTGTTTTTTATTATATGAATAGTCAATTCACCAAGTTTTTTTTATTGTTTTTCCCTTTCCTACAGAACATCATTTATGTGTGTTATCTTTAGCAAAAGCAACTTTTTTGTCAGCCTATGACAAGTCAAATCAAAGAAAGTTTTTTGAAAAAGTTATCTATATTTTAATTGGATGAGATGAAACAACATACATAAATCCTGTATTAATTGAATGATGATTACTATTTAAAAAAAAAAGGTTGGGCACGTAACTCAATTCTTAAAAGCTGCAATTTGCATGGGTAGTCAAAGAATTTCGATTGTGTACATATGAATACATCCAAAGTGTAAAATTTACTGTCAAAGTAAAAGGACCTATGAAATTATCTATAAATATTCTGAATCACAATTTGTAGTCATTTTCCACTTCATTTTTTGACACTTTGTAATAGCAAGTCTCTAGAACTTTCACCATACATACTTTTAAAAGGTGGTTGTACACACAACATTCAAAGTATTCAAGGAAACACATAGACAAAAGGAAGAAGCTTCATGCCATATTTGTAAAGTCAGCTTATGGTAATGCAGGAGTTCGATGAAGAAATCAACCTACACTTGAATAATCATTCAACTCCAGGTATTTAAATTTTTAAAAACCATTTTAAATAGATAGTGAAGTGTTTGTTTCCTGACTTTCTTAATGCAATGACAAATCTAATCCACTTCATTTTCAAAGACTTTGTAGTAGCAAGGGTCTAGAAGATTTGTCATACATACTTTTAAAAGGTGGCAAGACACACAACATTCAAAGTATCCAAAGAAACAAATAGAGAAAAGGAAGAAGCTTCATGACATATTTGTAAAGTCAGCTTATGGTTATGCAGTAGGAGTTGGATGAAGAAATCAACCTACACTTGAATAATCATTCAACTCCAGGTATTTAATTTTTGAAAAACCATTTTAAATAGATAGTGAAGTGGGTGTTTCCTGACTTTCTTAATGCAATGACAAATCTAATCCACTTCATTTTCAAAGACTTTGTAATAGCAAGTCTCTAGAAGTTTTGCATACATACTTTTAAAAGGTGGCAGTACACAACATTCAAAGTATTCAGCAAACAAATAGGACAAAAGGAAGCATTTTCTTGACATATTTGTGAATTCAAATTTTATGGTAATGCAAGAGGAGTTGGATGATTAAATCAACATAAGCTGGATTAAATAGTCAACTCCAGGTAAGGAAATTTTTAAAAACCATATGAGAATCTTAGTGAAGTGTGTGTTTCCTGACTTTCTTAAAGCAATCATTAACCTTGTGTCTACTGAGCTGTTAGTTGTTATAAGCAACTATGTATGACGGAAAAAAAGATACTTATCTTCCATATTGATGTTGCATTTGAGCTGAGCTAGCTGTTTAAATCAACCTCTCCATTTCTGTATTTTTTCCCTTTTCTACCCCCTACTGTCTTCAAACCTGCATGTAAGATAAGTATAAAAAAACGTTACTTTAATGCATTAGGATCAAAAGAATGAAAATTCATGTCTTATAATAGGTTTTCTACATTTACATATTAATGGTATTTAAGAGGATACTCAAAAAAATGTTACTTCTATATTTAGTTTTTTTAAGATGCATTTTTAGTTTGTGAATAGTAAAATGTTCATGTGTTTACTCATATGAAAAAATCCTACAGTAAATCAACATAAGCTTGAATAAATATTCAACACCAGTTAAGTAATTTCTTTTGTTTTTGTTTTAAATTGATAGTCAATTTAGGTTTTCCTTAATTTCTTAAAGCAATGAGAAAGCTAATGTCTAGCGAGCTTTTAGTTTTTAAAAGCAATTATGTATGACTGAAAACAAATTACTTATCTTCCATATTGATGTTAAATTTGAGCTGCTTGAACTGTTTAATTCAACCTCTCCATTTCTGTATGTTGTTATCTCTTTCCTATCTCCTTTTCTCTTTGCCCCTGCAAGTAAGATAAGCATACAAAATTGTAACTTCATTAAATTATGAGAAACATAAATAACCTACAGTCTTATAATATGTGAACAATATATACATATGAAAAAAGTCTATAAAACAGATGGGAAAAAGTATTACCAAGCATTCAGGGCTGCCTCCCCAACGAGCGAAACAACATTTAGCGAATATGCAACATATGTCAACTGACATAAAATAAAACAAGGTTTCCAATAAGTGACCATGTTTGGCAATAACATAATAGAACAAAGTTTCAAATGACTGACCATGTTCGTCAATAATGTAAGTAAAAAAGTCAACACTTTCATAAAATAGAAAAGAGTTTGAAATAACTGACCATGTTCGTCAATAAAGTAAGTAAACAAGCATTAACAATTTGATGAAATTCAAAACTACACTATTTAACCTATAAACGCTTTGAATACTAAAGTTGAAGTCGGCTTAATTAACAAAATTGAGAATTGTAAGGCAAGAAAACACTTTCAAATTATATTGCGTGTACGTATGTGAAACAGCTTTCAAAATTTATAGTGCATATAGTTACGTAAAACGCTTTCAAAATGTTTGAAAGGAAAACTATACTATTTAAACTACTACAAGTTTCAATACTAAAATTTTATAATTGCCAAATAAAAGTTAGAAGGCAGTTAATTAACAAAATCAGAGTATATATGCACAAAATCAAAGTTAAATGTGCACAAATATATGCAGAAAATCATTGTGTATTTACATAAATTCAGAAGACAGTTAATTAACATTAGAAGGCAGTTAAGTAACAAGGGAATTGAATTAGCGTTCAAAGGCAATTAATTAACGTTTGAAGGCAGTTAATTAACAGTATACACCAAATTAAAGTTAGAAAGCAGTTAATTAAGGAATATATGTACAAAATCAGTGTATATATACACAAAATCAGAGTATATATTTAAAACTCTACTATTCCTATTTTAATTAGAGTTAGTATATCTGATAATCGAATATCAGATCATATACATATATATATACATAAAATCTTCATAGAAAACATGCACATATATAGACTTGCAGATATACATTGGGCAGAAAACAAATATATCATAAAGTTTATAAGCTTCCATAATCTAATTGGGTAAGCTGGAAAAGTGGAACAAAATCATATTTATGGATAATGATTAGCTTTATAACAAACAGATGTGCAAATTATTCGATTTATAAAAGCTGTAATTTTGATGAATTGTCCACACAGCTCCATCTAATAATTTTATATATTATTTGAAATCCTAAACAAAAAACATACCTATGAAATCTGTTTCAGTTACATAACGAAATTATTTTATCTATAATTTTGGAGTTTGTGTAATTTATTAGGTTGGTCAGTATCCTACTGCATGACCACTTTATGAAGCCATTTGTCATAATTAGACTACCAAACGTCTGACCTGACTGATTCATCTCCCATAATGATATATGTTACTCCATGTCTCCAAATTACTCCCTAATCATACATGATACTCCATGTCTTAAAATTATCTTATAGTTTGATTTGCTGTATGTTTTTAAAAAATGTATGTAATTAAATTATTAATATTAATAATTGCACAACTGGTCAGATTCCATTTGGAGGCAAAACTATGCTTCATAAAACGGTCAAGCAGTAACGTACTAACCAAACTAATAAATTACACAAATAGGATGTATGGAATTTTATCCCTTACAAAAGAAAAAACAAAACAATTCTATTTAACCTACAAATAGTTTGAATACTAAAGTTATAATTCAGTTAATTAACAAAATTGATAATTGTAAGGCAGTAAAAGACTTTCAAAATTTATTGCATGTACTTATGTAAAACACTTTCAAAATTTAAATTGCAGATACTTACGTAAAACACTTTCAAATTGTTTGAAAGTCAACTCTACTTTTTAATCTACTAACAGTTTCAATACTAAAATTTTATAAATGCCGTTAGAGGCAGTTAATTAACAAAATCAGAGTATATATGCACAAAATAATAGTTAAATTTGCACAAATAAATGCACAAAATCACAGTGTACTTACATAAATTCAGAAAGCAGTTAATTAACATTGGAAGGCAGTTAAGTAACAAAGGCATTTAATTAGCGTTAGAAGGCAATTAAATAATGTTTGAAGGCAGTTAATTAACAGTATACACCAAATTAAAATTAGAAAGCAGTTAAGTAAGGAATAAATGTACAAATCAGAGTATAACTTATCTTTGTTATGTAACTCTTTCTCTACAACTGCTGCTGAGGGTCAATTCTTTATGTTTGGAAGTTAAATTGCTAATCACTGTATACCAGAAAGTGTCTGTCATCCAAATGGTACTAGATAGGCAAGCAATAAGGTTAGTCCAATTAGCATGTGGCAGAAGATGAAAATATGTGGTCAACATTAAATTTTAACTGATGCAATGAAAATGTAAGATGTTATTAGTATTTGTATGAAAGCAGAGAAACAAATAACTGGTTTTCAAATATTCAGACACGAAAGTGATTTTCAACAACCCAACGACTACTAATAGTGGTTTTCAAACTTGGAAGAATTTTTGACCGACAATTCCCAATTTAAACGCACAAATCACTGATTTCTAAATTCTCTAACATGAAACTGATTTAGAAACAACCACTTTACTACTGATGTTTTTTTCTAAAAACAATACAGGCTATACATTGCACTATTATTTTAGTTGAAGTTAAAATATTAATACTAAATTTATTTACTGAACACTAACCAAACAAACAACATAAAAAATTAAAGTTGAGAACATTGAAATCATCACATACATAAGAATAAAAACAGGGAAATCATAATAAATATGCATCAGTTAACATAAGAACAAACAACTGGGAAATCATAATAGACATGCATCAATTAACAAAAACCTGAAAAAAAAAAAGGAAAAAAAGAAAGTGTACTCCTTCAAACATGAAAAAAAAAATCATAAAAATTAAAATTCACTATTTAATCATTCTACAATTAAAATTCAGTTAATTGATACTTCTGCAATTACAATTTATTTAATTGATACCCATTACATAAATTATAGAGACAGGCAAAGAGAGAGAAAACTTACATATTATGACTTTGGATTAGAGGTTCCTTTGGATTACACACCCTCACTATTGAGAGATTGATGCTTCGCTTTCCAACTAGATAATTATTGTGCAATTAAAATCAATAACCAGTCTGGAATAGTTGAATAAAGAAAAAGATTGCAGATAGTCAATAAGAAGATTCCTCAGCCCTAAAACCAAAAAAAAAAAACATTGCAGAAGGATATAAATCAAGTGCAAATAAAACAACCGCTTAAACCCAACTACAAAAGTATATATGAACTTTGATATCGAACACAACAGAAACGGAAATGAGAAAGTAAAAGGCATTGAAGACCTTCAATTTTCAGATTATCTTAAAGATAGAGATATGAATGATATTAGAAGTTGTAGGAAATGAAAGTAAAGTGTTTTGCGGTTGGGGAAAACAGTAAGGTTACCTAGCTTGTGCCCAACATGTAGGAAATGCAGAGAAATATAGCCTTGCAAATAAAAAGTAGCATTCAGTCTCCAAAAACAAAATTTGGATATAATAATTTTTTTACTAAAAGAAAGTGTAAACAGTGAACTTCAATTTAAAAACTCAAAACAAATTACTAAATTATTAATGTAATAAATAAATTCTGAACATCACAATACAATACCCAAAGTCAAACAGAAGAGGACGAACAAAATTAACTAACATACTATCGATCATCCTTACTGAAGAAACGAATAGAATTTCTTGGAAAAAAATAGCAGAACAGATATAAAGTTACTGATTATAATTTTTTTAAAAGTTGCTCAATTTCTTTGAAAATACTTTTCAATAAAATAAAGACTGTACATTTTATTCAGAAATTATAAGTGTGCGCTGGAAAAAAAATACCAAATCAGAAATAAAGTTAATTATGACTTTATATCTGAGCGCTGGAAAAAAAAGTTACTGAATGCAATATTTTTACTGTGCACTGGAAAAATAAAAGAACAAAACAGATATAAACAAATTGAAAAGTTAAATTGCTAATCACTGTATACCAGAAAGTGTCTGTCATCCAAATGGTACTAGATAGGCAAGCAATACGGTTAGTCCAATTAGCATGTGGCAGAAGATGAAAATATGTGGTCAACATTAAATTTTAACTGATGCAATGAAAATGTAAGATGTTATTAGTATTTGTATGAAAGCAGAGAAACAAATATCTGGTTTTCAAATATTCAGACACGAAACTGATTTTCAACACCCAACGACTACTAATAGTGGTTTTCAAACTTGGAAGAATTTTTGACCGACAATTCCCAATTTAAACCCACAAATCACTGATTTCTAAATTCTCTAACATGAAACTGATTTAGAAACAACCACTTTACTACTGATGTTTTTTTCTAAAAACAATACAGGCTATACATTGCACTATTATTTTAGTTGAAGTTAAAATATTAATCCTAAATTTATTTACTGAACACTAACCAAACAAACAACATAAAAAATTAAAGTTGAGAACATTGAAATCATAACATACATAAGAATAAAAACAGGGAAATCATAATAAATATGCATCAGTTAACATAAGAACAAACAACTGGGAAATCATAATAGACATGCATCAATTAACAAAAACCTGGAAAAAAAAAATCATAAAAATTAAAATTCACTATTTAATCATTCTACAATTAAAATTCAGTTAATTGATACTTCTGCAATTAGAATTTATTTAATTGATACCCATTACATAAATTATAGAGACAGACAAAGAGAGAGAAAACTTACATATTATCACTATGGATTAGAGGTTCATTTGGATTACACACGCTCACTATTGAAAGATTGATCCTTCGCTTTCCAACTAGATAATTATTGTGCAATTAAAATCAATAACCAGTCTGGAATAGTTGAATAAAGAAAAAGATTGCAGATAGTCAATAAGAAGATTCCTCAGCCCTAAAACCAAAAAAAAAAACCATTGCAGAAGGATATAAATCAAGTGCAAATAAAACAACCGCTTAAACCCAACTACAAAAGTATATATGAACTTTGATATCGAAAACAACAGAAACGGAAATGAGAAAGTAAAAGGCATTGAAGACCTTCAATTTTCAGATTATCTTAAAGATAGAGATATGAATGATATTAGAAGTTGTAGGAAATGAAAGTAAAGTGTTTTGCGGTTGGGGAAAACAGTAAGGTTACCTAGCTTGTGCCCAACATGTAGGAAATGCAGAGAAATATAGCCTTGCAAATAAAAAGTAGCATTCAGTCTCCAAAAACAAAATTTGGATATAATAATTTTTTTACTAAAAGAAAGTGTAAACAGTGAACTTCAATTTAAAAACTCAAAACAAATTACTAAATTATTAATGTAATAAATAAATTATGAACATCACAATACAATACCCAAAGTCAAACAGAAGAGGACGAACAAAATTAACTAACATACTATCAGATCATTCTTACTGAAGAAACGAATATTATTTCTTTTAAAACGAACATATTTAGAAGAAATTGAAGAACTCGAACAGTGTAAGTCGCTCATAAGAGAAGACGAGGAACCGAAATAACCTGGAAGCCGTCGTGAGTCTGAGTCGTCGTGAGTCGTCGGAGTTAAAAAACCCCAAACCCTCGCCACTGTTCGACGCCTCCATCGCTTTTTGTCCAGTTATGCGAAGTCAAACGACGCGGCCATCCCCGGAAATCAACGAAAATCGCTGGCAGTTCCCTGAATCGACCAAAAAAATCAACGAAACATCATCCCTTGGTAAAGCATCAGATCAGTAACATTTAGTAGAAGAAAATTAAAATCTAGCGTAATATAAGTAAAAAAAAAACCAGATCTGCAATATATAGTTTAATAATATTTACAAATTTCAATATTTTTGTGGATTTTGTTCAAATAAATTGTAGATCTAACAATGATGGAAACTATTCTAACAGATCTAAGTGTGTAATGATCGAAATTAAATTTTAACCCATATAAATGTAAATAAGGTTGAAAAAAAAACTTACAAATTATGTCTTTCGACCGACTCGGTTTTGAAGAAGAAATTATTCAGCTTCTTGAAACTTGGAAGGATTTTCTTGAAACCCTTTAAACTATGTATTGAACAGACGTATGCTTATCGAAACCCATGGAAGTTTTATCGCCAAAACAGACTGGAGAGAGAGTGGTGGGAGGTGGAAGAATTTTCTAGATCTAATAAGTCTTCTGCCTTCCACCTACCTATATAGTAGTAGGTTTCTATAAATGTATTTAAAGCCATTTCGTTTTAGGTCACCGGTTTGGGCCAAGTTAAAATCATCAAGAAAAAATCAATCTCAATTGGGCTCACAACAAAATAACAATGGTTAAATTTTGGGCCGGTCCACTTATTCAAATATCTATATGAATTATAGGGCATGGTAATTGGGGTGGGCTGGAATGGAATGGGTATTGAGTTTAAATATGTCTTAACCAATTACACCTAAATTTCAAACGCGTTGAAATGAATTGGGTTGAATCGGGTAATGTGCTAAATCGGGTCTTCCCATCTCAATCCAAACAATTTCCCCGAAAAAACATAACTTTATATTACAAAAAGTCACGTGTCTAAATGGTTACCGGGTCTGACATGTTAATATAATTGGGTTGAAACTGGTTACCCACTTCAACCCAAAAATATTAATGGGGGTTGGTTGGGTTGGGTAATACTTTGGTTGGCTTGGGTGGGGTAATGAGTAATTTGTTACAATTGTCATGTCTAATTAATTAGTGGATTGTGTTGACTTTAGCTATTTTAAAAAACTAATGCAGTCAAACGATTAAATATATGTTCAAATTAAATGTCAGCAATTTCTCCAACTATTTACATAATATGTTGTCTTCAATATAATTGTAATGGCTAAACACATTATTCGAAAATTTACATCCGTTCCATCAATATATTTCACTTTTTTTAAAATGTGAATTATTAAACGTATTTGTTAATGTTGTTCAAGTTGTAAAATTTACCTAAATAGTTATTCCACAAGCAATTGTCTGACAATAAAACTATATTTAATATCATTTGTAATTTTAGTCAAAAAAATAATTTAGACTTTTAAAGTTAAACATCCCAAATAAGTATCATGAAATCTATGTCTACAATGGATGGATTATGTAATTTCAAATTATTCTTATAATGGATAGTGTTGCAAATGTGAAAAAATTATATTTTAATTGGATATCAAGTAAATATTAATGACCATCTAGAAAATGAATGTTGAGCTTGACAAGATATGTTTGGTATATATTTTGTTTAAAAGAATATATTATGTCTTCAATTCCGGCAATATCTGATGTCAACACGGTAGTACACTTAATTATTTTTCAAGTACTATATATATATATATATATATATATATATATTACTATACTATTTTTGTACAGTGCATTGAAAGATTCGGATTATGAGTAACTCTCATTTGGATTGCGGGTCATCTGTCATAATTGCAAGTACCTCTACAATTCATTGTCCAACAACTGATGATGATGTTTCAAGTTTTATTCCAACAAAAAAAGCGCGTGTCGATACTTCGTTGTCTTCACCTACATGTAAGGATTTTTTTTATATAATTTTCACTTACATATGTTATAGTAAGTTGCATATTTTTTTCTGATGCTTTATTGAAATCATCATTTCTATCTATTAAGTCACTAATATTATGTCATATATTAGTCTGTAGCATAGCCAAATTATTGTTCTCAATTTTCTTATGCATTATATTCTTTCATTCGGTGATGATTTCTTGAAAAAAATTGACACATGAACTATTGGAACCCATAATTTTATTACAATGTCTTGATCAAATCATTTTGTGTGTTGATAAATAAATTGTATCTTATAATATAGATAGTTTATATATGAGGTTTGAAGCGTTTTTTAAACTATTATACATAAGATCTTTTATAAGATTGTATACTTTTCCAAACTTATTCACAAAAATATGGGTCTTCCTTTTTTAATACTGAAGCTTTAATTGCATTTATATATTTTAATAGTAAAACATATGTATTTTGCAATTGTGGTCGATCATAAAAGTTCAGATTTTGTAACTACAAATTTTGACACAATTAGTTTGTCTTACGAACAAGGAACGTGTTTCACATTCCTCACTTGGTTTGTAAGATTTTTTGTACCGTCATCTTATATTTACTTTTGCAATATTTATGTACCTTTCAGTTTTTTTATAACTAAACAATTACAATTTTTCATTTGTTTTAGGTTATTGGGATATTGGTGATCCAACTTTCACATGTACTTTTTGTGGTGCTTGGTTTTGGTACGAGGAAAGATTAGCTCGACATTATAAGTCCCGCAAACCAAAGTTCAGTTTATGTTGTAATCAAGGAAAAATACAACTTCCTGCCCTGAAACCACCCCCTCCAGAATTACAATTATTGTTATATGGAAACACTGATAAAAGTAACAAGCCGTCAAAACATACGGTCAGATAACAATATGTTCGCCACTTCAATGGGAGGGAAGATAGACAATCGTGTAAATCAAGGCCGTTTCCCCACGTTTTCAAACTTCATGGTCAAAACTATCATTTAATTGGAAGCCTTCTTTTCCAACCCATGGGTAACACCAAAGTTTGCACAATTGTATATTTATGATACTGAAAATGAAATTGCAAATAGAATTGCTGCCGTAAGGTAAAGACATATAAATCATTAATACTCATTTTGTTTTTTGACATGATTACCAACATATTTTATTGATTTTATAATTTTTTTTTCAT